>JAXCGZ010013470.1:0-20000 GCA_037179515.1 Halocaridina rubra | reverse complement strand
GGCTGTTTTATTTAATTATTTTTTGGCCATCCTGGTGTCACAATCATTTAACAAAAAATAAATAAAATAAAATAAAATAAAAAAATAATGATGCTGTAGCCAACTAATCTACATTTTATCAAAATATTTACTACTAAATTTGACCACTATATACTACGAGGACTCAGTGAGTGCACCCTGGTAATCCTCTACTGTGCCTCCTCTCCCTTTACTTCTTGCACCATTGCAGTCACTGGCTCTCACTGATGGCATTATGGTAGAGGAGCCATCCCAGGACCGTATGTCATGCCCTCTTCCTCCTTCTTACTCTCTTCGTCTCGAACTTTTCTTATTTTTCTGTTTCTTGCCTTTTCTTTATCCTCTGCTTTCCTCACTGCATCCAAGCTGTCATACCTTTCTCTTTTATTTCCTTTGCAAACTTGTAGTATGAGTTTTCAGACAGAGGATGCAAATTGAAAGCGACAAACATACTCTTTGCACCTACATATCCACTCCCAGCAAGTATGGTACTTTTTACTACTCGCCAGTGAACATCGTATCTACCTTTCTGCCCTCCACCTTGCGATGTAAAATAGTTATTTTCAATGCGGCACTCACTGCACACTCTAACAAAATTCTTTACCATGCCTTCTACCTCTCCTTCTTTTATCTTTATTTTAATGCCGCAATAACATTGTGCAATAGAGCATACCCTCTGCAACATGTTGCCTTTATCAACTAACATATACTCGGTCCCTCTGTCACTTACATCTCCAGTCAGGCACAACTCTTCGCTCAATTTAAGCTTCCTCTTTGATGCAATGGGTGTATTTGTGCGGAAGGTGGGCTCAGCATTGCTGCAAGAAGGCTCAAAAGAAGCTGACGTCACAGCGTTGCTGGTGTGTGGTGGAGTAATGGTGGTGGAGGGCGGGTCAGCAGCAGCCTTCTTCTATTCACTACTTCGTCTCCTCGCTATCCACATTTTCTGTAAAATCTGCCTCCTTGTCATCATCTTTTTTGTCTTTCCCTTCTTACATATGATGGGAGGCATGGTGAAATAGATACGTATTGAAAAAGTGCAGCAAAGAATGGCAGGGAGCGCTGGTACAGCAGAGGGAAATGCAGGGTAACTTTACTCATCAACAGCATGTTGGTGACATCACATCAGCTGGCTTTAAGCGTTGCCACCTCTTGCCATACGTCCATGCACCATAAACACACAATAAACTCAAGCCACGAAGCCGTGAGAAACAAAAAAGGGCCGTATTGTAGAGAGCACGTGGGCTATACTGCCACGCCTCCTCTTTAAAGGGCTGGCAGTCAGTCCATTTAATCCCACGCAGCGTGCTTGTGCACACTCCCAGCTGATAGAAATCAACTTCCCAAATGTTGTAGATTAAAAAAATGGGTGTTTGAGAAAATTCAATTTTTGACATTTTTATATCAGGTTTTAGGGGTGAGAGCCCCCTCTATCAACATATTAGGAATCCATATAGCCTCTTAACTTGTCTTGGAGGAATATCATAATCCAAATTTCTAAAACTTCATCCAAAAAATTGGGAGTTTTGTTTCGTTTACGTCATTACTTTTCCTCTTTGCAGTTACTTAAAATTTATAAAGGTCTTATCCGTCCCTGCTTAGAATACTGCTCATACATCTGGGGTGTTTCTCCTTATACTTATGTTCTTGATAGGGTTGAATCTAAGGCAGTCAGACTCATTTATGATCCTCTCTTCTAATCTGGATTCTCTCTCTATTCGCCGTAAGGTATCTTCCCTTTCTCTTTTCTATCGCTACTACTTCCATCGCTGCTCTGATGAGTTGGCAAATTGCATCCCTCCCCCACTGCCGAGGCCGCGTAACACTCGCCAAGCGGCCTCATCTCACTGGTACTGTGTGGAGATTTGTAGCTCGCGGATTGGTCGGTGCAGCGACTGCTTCTTCCCATCTACCTCCAGACTCTGGAACTCTCTGCCTCCTTCTGTCTTTCCTAATTCTTATGACCTTTCATCCTTCAAAAAGCAGATCTATCGTCATCTCAGAGCCTAGTCCTCCATATCTCTGGGTCCTCTGTACTTTGACTGTTTTTTCTGTCTGTCGTTTTCCTATGTGTGACATTACCTCATCTCTGCCTTGTCCTTAACCTTTTTCTTTCCTTCGTCTTGGTATTATCTCGTGCCCGGGCCTGTATTGATGAGGGCAGTTTCCGCCTGTCCAGGTATCACATTCATGAAAATAAATAAAGGACTATGCACGTACTGTACTACGTAGTATGTACTCTTACTTAAATATTTAAGTGTTACTGAGACTCGTCGCTCAATAGTGTATAATTAATAGCATTATATATAAATGATAGTGACTTGTAAAAAAAATTCGCATCCGCAGCCATGGATATGGAGGTGCAAATAATCCGCAACTGCATCCGCACCCACAAAAATTGATATTTAAAACTCCGCACTTTTATCCACAATCGCATTTTATGAAAATACATATCCAGCTCCCCCTCCACGGATCTCTATAATTTAGTATCCGATACATCACTAATATATATATATATATATATATATATATATATATATATATATATATATATATATATATATATATATATATATATATATATATATATATATATATATATGATAATTTACATATTTATATGATAATCAATGCCATTATCTCAAAATATTGTCACTATAGTGACTTTGGTTTATCTTTTTGCAAAAATAGCTATGAGGAGAGAGCCAGAGCATTGGATACAATAATTGAACAGTACAGTGAAGCCACAACTTTTGAAGCTTTTATTTCTGCTGTTTATTGTCCAGTTTTCCCACCGTCATTTAGCTCTGGACCCACTAGAGCATCAGGTAAGATTTTTATGTAGTTTCGTAAGTTTCACATCAGATTTTTGAGAGGTATGCAGATACAATAAGGGTGTTTTGCCTGATAATGGGAGGTACTATACTATTAAGGTATTTTTCAGGATTTGTGGAATGGTATCTAAAGCTGACATTTTTTTAGTGGAAATCCAAATCATTAACCGTCTTATAATTATCTATGAAGGAAAAAT
Source organism: Halocaridina rubra (assembly GCA_037179515.1). Classification (NCBI taxonomy): domain Eukaryota; kingdom Metazoa; phylum Arthropoda; class Malacostraca; order Decapoda; family Atyidae; genus Halocaridina; species Halocaridina rubra. Next base: position 16,951 of record JAXCGZ010013470.1, on the reverse strand, counting down.
TAAACAATCCCTTATAAAGATAGTTAACGTGTGTAGAGTAACTTTATAATGATATATAATTCTGCTATTATACTGCTCAGGCATAATTAATGTTTATGCCAATGAAATCTCTAGTAAAGGGATGTTGAATAAAAAGCATGTTCCAGGTTAGTATGAAACAAAAAAGTAGAGATAATATCAGGTAAAGGAAAATTTTCTTTTTAGTAGGTGTTTTTTATTTTCTATATTTGTTTTGTGTATGAAACTGCAATATATTAAGAATAGCAAGTAGTTGAGTTAGAATAAATGAAACTATATATATTTTAGATATGTAGATAGTACATATTGCATTATGCTTATTAATATAAAGCCACTCGCACTGTTTGCAAATTGCTTTCTTTTGCCATACTCACAGTTGTAAAAAATTTATGAGTTACTGGGAAGAAAATGGTGGTTGTGACTTAAAACGTATATTAATGTAGTTAAGTAGATATTATCAGTCTCTCTTAGTGTGCAACACTAATATATGCTAATACACTGTCTGTGGTGATAGTATTTTGTGTGTGCGTGTGTGTATGTTTAGCAATGTTTAGAAATTGGATATGTGTATGGGAGTAAAATCCCTTACATTGAGACTACCGTTATTATGTTGTGTTTGTTTAGTCTTGATGCAATTGAATAATAAGAAAATAATTTTTTATATAAAGGGCCAACTTCGAACCTTTTCTAGGCAATCATTTTGAGCTGATTTTAATTCTAGTACCTTTTGTCCTCACAAACCCACCTCCTAACAAAGTGGGCTAAATCTAGATAATTTTAATAAATGGTGAAGGAACCTATTCTAAATAATTTCCAAGTAGTAGGATATATGTTATTCATTAAAAACAAGGACATTATTTTTGTTGGAAATTATATAGTTTGACAATTTTAATGTCTGCATGATGTAGTTCTATTAATCTCTTTTCATTAAAGTAATATAGGTAATATATAGAGCCAGGTATAGAATTTTATAATACAGTTGTTATAAATGCAATCATATACAAAAACTCCTGAACAATTTTAACTTTCTGACAATTTGTTGACTATATCACTTAATTTTCCCCTTAGTTAGTAGTTGATGTCTTATTAGTGTCACAACGGAACATCTCAATGTATGGCAGTTATTATTAATTTAATTTTGGAGATGACAAAAAATTATTTTCATAAGTTGACTTGTTTGAAAAATGTATTTTGCGTATGGCCCTGCCTATGATCAGCAGCATTTGAAAGCTGTTCTGAATATCCTTTTCACTCTAAATAAATATTTTTTTAGGACATCAAAATACAGAAATTTATAGCACGATTGTACAGTATATTTAATTTTTAGTCTTAGACTAATTGTCAGACTTAGTGCTATATATAGTTAGTTGTTTAAATTTATGCAGTATATATCACTAACTTTTTCCCCCTGGCTTAAAAGTTTTGTAAAATATTTCATTATTTGTGTAGGGGCTTATAAATTTGTGTTCTTACAATATTTTTAATACAGATACTGTACTTTGCTTCTTTAAGGTAAATGAAAGTTTAGGGATGTTATTTTTTGTTTTGAAAAATAGCTGTATAATGAATGTGATTGAAGTTGTATGATCCACAATGTGAAAGAAAGATTTAGTGGTTATTGCTTAGTCTGTATTTATATAGTGTTTGCATATGAGCTTTTACTTCATAAAAACGGTATGTTTTGACATCTCGATGGCTGATATTTTTTTTATTATAATCTTGTCACCATTCTGAAGTGCTGGACTTATTTTATATACTACCCTTTGTGGTACTGATTCCACTGTGAGCATTTATTTTTGAAATATAAGTAGACAGTCATATTGAAGATATAATAACATAAATATCATTATTTGTGCACTTTTTGCTGTAAAGCCTGTTTCTTAAAGAAATATTTATGCTGACTCTATTTAATGCCATTATAGAATTTATTAAGTTATAGCCGTGTTTACAAGTGTATATGTATGTGTGTGTTAGTGTGCATTAGTGCGTTTATCCATGGGTGCGTGCGTGTGTGAGTGTGTTCGTGGGTAGGTGTGTGCATGCTTGTGTGTGTAGAATTGAATTTATAGTTTACTAAAGCTAAGACATTGATGGGCCTTGTGTGTTTTGTCACATAGAATATCTCTATTGACTAATAAATTCATAATTCTTTATTGAATACAAGCTTTCAAGAGCTTGAATTGTTTAATGTTGTTTACAAATGAAGTCATAAATCTTCGTAGTTGGAGTATATGCATTTGCCATTATATTTCTCTAGAGTTAAAATCCATAACTCTTCTTAATATCTAGAATAAAATTCTAGGAGTATCCATTGGATGGGTGTATGTATTATATGTTGTTCAGTGCATATTTTCCTTAGGTTATATATAAGTTTTTTAATATTTTGAGAGCTTGAGCAGCTTATTTTATTTTTAAATGCAGGTGCCTGCAATAGTTCTGGTTGCTCTTGACAAATTAATGTCAGAAATTCAATGGGCTCAATTAAGCTTATCGTTTTTCCTGTCTTGAAAATTGACTTATGCCATTATATTCGTGTTGTCTGTATTACTGTGAACATATAATTGTGTAACGTACTAGATTGACAAAGACTTTTTGTCTCCCCATTCATCCCCATTACAGGTCTCATTGCATACTCAGTATTGATTTTTTTTTTCTCGTATCGAAAGCCCTATAGAACATGTGGTTTTCTCCTTAATACTGTACAAACTTCAACATGTTAATGCCTCCAGTATATATCCCATTATATAGTCTACATTTTCTATATTTTGTATCTAGTGCAAGCTCTATAGGACATATGATTTACCCCTTGATATTGCACTAATCACAGGGTGTTAAGTTTTTCCATTATATGTCCCATTGCATACTCAGTTTGCTGAATTTTTTTTATTGAAAGCCCCATAAGACATAGATTTGCCCCTTAATATAGCACTTATCACATTTTAATACTGCCATTATTTGTCCCATTGCATACTCTAGTTTTCTAATGATGGAACCCCTATAGGACATTTGAATTGCCCCTTAATATTGCACTTGTCACAATATTTTAATACCTCCATTACTGTATGTGACCCACTGTATACTCTTAATTTACATTTTAATTTTTATAGTGAAAGCCATTTAGGATATATTATTTCCCCCTTAATATTGCTCACATCACAAAACGTTAATATCTTCCCATCACCTATGCGTGATTATATTAATGTGCCCTACCTAAGTAGCATGGGAGAAGACACACTTCTCATAAGTAGTGCATTATAGCATTATATTGCTACTTTGCAGTCTTCCTTGCAAGCACTTTTCCACTTGCTAAAAAGTACTTTAAAGCTTGGTGTGCACCATTTTGTTGCAACAGGAAGCATGCTGCCTTACAACCCCAGTGAAGAAGATCTTGTGTAACTCTCAGACCGTGTGTCGTGTGTACTCGAAACGAGGTTGGTTCTATTGGCCGACAGCTTCTTTAGCATGCTGTGTTGTCTGTGTGTGTGTTATCTTAGCTAGGCATTTCCTGTTTGTAGCAGAATTTCTCCATAAGAATTTGGTTTCTGCTGGGGTGATTATCAATGGACTTCCTGGGACTTTTCTTTTTTTAAGACAAATGATTATCAGAATGACACAATAGGAGCTGTTTAGCTGGTATTATTTTTGTGTGGAAGGACATTATTATTATTAGTAGTAGTATTTTTATGATTACTATAATTATTATTTTTATTTGTATGTTCGAGGCTTTATATAGCTTAAGGTATGATTTGAGAATTTTATTGAGTGAATTGGTTTTTTCATGCTTTGTTTGAATACAGTTGTGTTGATAAAACATGTAATCAGTATGTTCTGGTTAACATATTTGGTTGTACAAATATAATTCGCAAAAGGCGCTTAAATCTGATGTAACGTAATTACTCATATTCACATACTTAAATGACTGACTCTTAGGTACATTTTGATAATTGATAGTTACCTTTGTTTAGAAGATCTTTTTTGTAATGTCTTTTTGCTTACCCTGTCTTTTCAAATCTTTGTTTTTTTGCCCTTTATTACCATATTCTAATATAATCATATAAGCTAGTATTTTACTTTTATATAGCTAATTAACTATATTCATCCTTTCTTATCTATTCTTTTATTTTTCCTTCTTTTTTAATCTAGAGATATTAGAATGTAAGATTAGTAAAATACTGTTGGAATATTTGTAGGTTTTATTGCTTTATTAATAGAAAGTAATAATCATGCTTTTGTATTCTTTGTTGATTTGGGAGCTTTTTAGTATTAATCCGTTCTAGTATTTCATCTGCTTCTATTTTATCCTAATAGAAATTATTTATCATACTTTTGTATTCTTTGAGTTAGGGCTGTGTAGAATGAACTGAATATTTACTGCTTTTTCATCATTAATCTATTTCTTATTATTGCCATGTATGAGTGTGATGATGCCTTAAGCGATATTTATCATTCACATTTTATGAATTACCCATCCTTAATTGTTTTTCTCTCTTGATATTGTGTCAGAGCTAATAGGTGATAATAACTTACCGTTACAATGTTGATGATATGTCTTTATATGGCGTGTACAGAAGAATTAAGAGTGTCCTTTTTTCCAATATCCGATAATTTGGCTAGATATTGTGTATAAATACATCAGCTGAGGAGGTTAGGGCATATTAATATCAAGTTTGGTTAGGTTACTCCCTGTAAAACTAAAGCTTTCATATTTCATATGATTCTACTATATAATTTTTTTTTACAGAATATTAATTATAAATTGTATTTTTAAAGTTTAGCCATGTTCCCTCATTTTAAATTAGAGAGTCAATCATAATGATTATGAATAAGCAGTACTTTAGATTTTAATGAGTAATCATATTTAAGTGCATCATTGATATAACTTCTAAGAAATAGAATGTCACTGTCTTCTAACTACTTTTATTTCTAGAGAGAGTAGATTAGGATTAGTCTTTGAGAGAAGATTATTGACAAAAAAGAGAGAAGAGAAGAAAGGAATTACAAGTAATATTTAAGGTTATAATCCAATTTTTTTAAGTCTGTGCATATAAAATGTGTAAGAAAGATGTCAGCTATGGGAAAGAGAAGGTAATGTGATTGGTAGATTGGAGAAGCCAATGATCTGGTTAGAAAACTGGTTAGTTTTGTGGAAGATACCTGTTACAACAGAATATTAAGTTTATGGAGGAGAACAGAAGAAAATATTAAGAGTTATAGTAGATGATAGCTGTAGTAGATTTAGGGAAGTGGACAAGATGGCAGTAAGTCTGATTAGTATTTTAATCCTGGAAAGAAAATGTTAAGGGAATCCTAAATTGCCATAAAATATGCTAATCATGGGATGGGAATACGCCTAGAGTAGGAGATTAGCAATTTTGCATGTAATGCTCTGTACTTCTGGTGAATATGTAGTTTGACTCGGCCATCCCCTTACAAGGGGAATTGCGGCCATTGTATATGTGTGTATGTACAACCAGGGAACTAGTAATTTGAGCAGTGCTTTAGCTTTTCATATGATGATAGTAATACTTAAAAATGTTTCTCAAATTATTGTGAGATATATTTTTAATATGGGAAAAGAATCAGTCTAAGCTATACTAGTATATGGGAAAATACTCTCTGATTATTATTTTTCTGCATAATCATACTATGGTACTGCAATGGCTCTCCTTTGAAAACGATTGCATTATTGCCAGGAAAGATTGAAATATTGCAGTACTTATTTATTAATAGAGGTTGGCGTTTGCTTTATTTCGCATGCTACAAAATAACTTTATGAATCATTGTTCATTAAAATTTTGCTTTCGCTATTTATTCATGTGTAATTGATAATAATAAAGTTCAGTCAAATCTCATGCTACAGTTCATCTGTCACCTCGTAATTAGAGGTTATTGACAATTGAGTATTTACAGTGATTTAAATATTTCTTAATTATCCGTTATTGTCAATTGATGCAGTATCTGATACTGAAGTATAAGAGTGATATCATCCGTCCCTGGTAGTAGTGGATTGTTGCAGCAAAGCTCAGCCAGGATGTCTCCGTAATTCCTCCTCTGATGAACATTAGGAATTATAACTAATATCAGAATAATACTATATATATTCCAAATTAATTTATATGAAAATAACATTACTGACATAGGTAGAATTTTGGTACTTTGCTGTTCATAGACTTTACATCTTACTTTGACAATAGATACGTTGTGCATAATTTGACTTTGTGATAGGAATTGAACTCGGTTTTGAATTACAGTAAATTGAATCATAGTGTCGTATAGTTGTATATCTTAACAGGAATCGTAATTCTATCTTCCACCAGTGTCGTTATATAAATGTATTATATGTCGTGTTAGTTGTAAAACTACAGAGCTATAGCGTGCGAGGTGATAACAGAAAGCAAGATCAAGTTAACACTTAGTTTATTTAGTTATACACTTATTCTACGCCTCAATGCTCCCTGCCCCCCCTTAAGGTAAATGTTAAAGCGTCTTATTTGTGCCCTCAAAAATCTCTGACTGACTCTTTCACTGCTTCTGACTTTTTGTATCACAAGGATGGCAGGGCGTGGTATGCTTTGCCACGCCTCTACCACTAGGCTTCCAGAGAAAAGGGGGTTACAATCCAATACTTGTAGTGTTTGGGGCATGGCTAAAGGAAAACCAGTTGGGCACAAGGAGTGCCTATATGTGTATTTTCAAATGTACATGTAGGTATTGGTGGAGGCTGGTTTTCGGCTCTCATGGGAATGACACAGAACTGTGTGACATTTCTGACCTCCATCAATAAGGGGCGTCGAGGTGTGAGAGGCCTACGGGTTGAACCATAGATCTTTGTCATCTTTCTGTAAACACACACACTACCCAGAAAACCACACTGGAAACATCAGGTCACACCACTTGAACACCCCTGACATTACATGGGTAATGTCATATTACCCTTCTTGGGTAGAATTACTTTATGACACTCCCCACCACCTCCCTGTAATGCCCCATTTCAGGCAAAGGATTATTCCCATGTTAGAGAGTGCCATCAGTTGTAAATTAGTGTATAATTATTTCGGGAAAAAAAACGGCAGAATTATTTAATTTGATGACTTCTCTATAAACGGACTGTTTCATATAAATATCTAAATAAATTGCTTCTCTGTATTACATCTCAAATTTTCACATAATTATCTAAATAGATTACTTCTCTGTATCACATATCAAGATTTCACGCAATTATCTAAATAGATTACTTCTCTGTATTACATATCAAAATTTCACATAATTATCTAGATGTATTGCGTATCAAAAATCTCACATAATAATCTAGATGTACAGGTATTATATATCAAAAATTTCACATTGTTATATAAATGTATTACATATCAAAAATCTCACATAATTGTCTAGATGTATTATATATCAGAAATCTCCTTATGCTCCTTAATGCTTACTAAAGTTTCCTGAAAAAGATTTCATTGTCATGGGTACACTCAATATATATACAGTATATAGAACATGTGGTTTCTGAATAAAACAAACAGAAGAAAAATATGTTTTCACAACAAGCCTTCTACTTAAAGAATTAAAATAAAATAAATGAATATAAAATTAATAAAATTAAGTATTCACATTTACTTTATATAGCTACTAATGAGTGACAAAATGATTATTAATTATTTCAGTAAAGAGAAGTTAAACATTTATATCTAAAAACAACTATTCAATAATACATTTTAATAGTAAAGAGAAAATAATTAAAAATGATTGTAATACCCAATTAATATAAAATACAGTTTATAAGTAACAAATATTTAAAAATGTTCATCAATAAAAAAAACGATTATCATAGTATTAAATCAAAATACAAGCACTGTTTATGAATGACAATTATCTGAATCAATGACACTTACTATATTAAACTAGGGTAAATAGATTCTCTTATGTCTATATATTACTTCAATGGGAGGCATTGAGGCTATCTTAATTTAAGTCTTATAATCTATATAAAAAAAAAAAATGTTCAGGCTTGGTAGCTGAAAAGAAGTTATCATCCTTTGGGACATGTCTCTCTCTCTTTCATATACTTTTTATTTCGGGGATTTTCCATCTCCTTTTTTCATTCCCACATTCCCTTTGTCCCCATATGGAGTCCCTTTATTTGGGGTATTGCTAGGTTATTGGGCCGTCCCCTCACCTTTTTCCGTTGTCCCCTCACTTCTACGCTGCGAGATAGGTCCGGGTTGTAACCACGAACTGCAAATCCTGCTTCTGGAGACCGGCCAGACAACATAAGGGCACCGATATAGCTGCCATGAGCCTCTTCCGCCCGCGTTTTACTACCGTTTTTCCTCTCACGACACCTATCCCCCGGAGGTGGATCTCCCTCTCAAACTTAAATTCTGCCATTAGAATAGCCTGGAATAGATTCTAGGGCCGGAAAACAGGGCCTAATGTCGCTATTACAAATGCAGGAAAGACTAGATAACACCTCTGGGTACAAACAATGGCTATAAGTAAGCACTCAAAGAGTATACTGCTCATCCCCTACATCTGCAGGCACTTGCAATCTCTCCAATGGGTAAAAGGGACTGGTATGTGAAAAAATTTTAAAATTGCAGGTCGGGGCTGCCTGGAAATAAGGTGATAGTTGTAATTATGTGTCTACACCATTAGATCATAACTCCAAGATACTTAGGACTTCGCTGAGTAACTGATAGGTCATCTCCACATAACATTAGTATGCTATAGATATCAAAAAGAAAAGTCACGAAATTCTGAGAACACCCACTAAAGAAATACTCTTATTACAGTGACTACAGTAACACAAGGGCATGAATTAAAAAAAAACAATATGCAAATAATTTGGTTACTACTGATAGTATTACGAAAATAATAATTAGCAAGAAGGGCCTGGAGTGATAGCAACGACGACTACCAACGTAATGATAATAATAATTTTCTAAATTAGGAATAACAGTGAATATATATATGATATTGGCATTTTGAGGCAAGAACAAAGTTCTGTACTTATATTTCATGATAATGCTCATTTTAAATCAATTTCTTTTAGTCAGTTTCTTTCATATTATTTCGAATTCCTGCTGTCATAATATATATAGTAGCATAGTCACCAACCTTCCTGGTGCTCAATTTGTCAGTGGGAGCTCATATATTTTTCAAGACAGTTGAAATATGTGAAAGACAAATTCTCTGTTACTATTCAGTTCAGTTTCTTCATTATCTATACAATATTAGCATGCAAAAACTCATCGAGCATAATAAAGCTAGGTCACATTTATTGTAAAGCTATGTCGCATTTATTGTCTAGCAAGTTTGCAAAAGTATTAAAAATAAAAATCAATAATCAAAATACGCTATTAACATACAAGAACAACATCCTTCAGTACGGAAGGGGCAAAAGACGTGAGAGAGAGAGAGAATTTGAGCTAAATTATTTTCTTCAAAAAGTAATTGTATATTGTCACTGTAGAGGTGTATTTATGACCTGCCTTCCTGGCTTAATATACAAGGGAAAAAAACAATAAGTACCTGTTACTCTATACTCGCCACACGAAATTTTGTTTTCTAGCATCTTAAAAAAATAAAAGCAAAATAATTTAGGATACAAATAAAGAGACGGCAAAGCTTAACTTCAATCTTTCTCTTCATAAATTGGAGGGTCGAGTCAAAGCACACACTCACTATAAGTCAAATATACTTCCGACGGATTGTAAGCAAAATACTACAAATATATCTAATAATTACAGTTAATAAATTATGAAACTCCTGGAAGCTTAACAAGCATTGTAAATTAAAAATATTTGACACTAAAGCTGATGTTTCAAAAGAATTTCTTTTTATTTATTTATATTTACTACAGTCAACAAAATTGACGATTATCCTTTCTTAACAAACGATATAAAAGGATTTAAGTATCATTATTTTAATTTCATACTCAAGTATCTTAGCACGATAGTTATTTATAAATTTCACGACAGTGACAATAATTAACAATAATTATCTTCAAATAAGCTTCCCAAAATCGTTAATATCTTTATCTCTTCAAAATATTACAATTATCATATGAAGGTTATATACACTTCTCAACATGAAAAAAATATAAAAAAACATGTATCTGAAAAAATATGAAAAAGCTTGTATCTTTGCATGCAGTAATGAAATTAAAAAATAATAATATTTCATTTGCAACATTAAAGAATGAACTTTGCTTAAGTCTCATAATCTCTTAAGGAATCGTACATTAAAAAAAAGATATACAATACTGTATATATTTTTCTATGAACTCAGAGTAACTCTTTTTTCAAGTGACTACTCAACAGAATACCTCAGCAGACAGGGGGGAAGTTATATATTTTTTTTCTTTTTACCTATAGTAACGATCGGTTGAGTATTTAATTACCCACTATTTCACTCTCTCTCTTTCTTTTCCTACCCAAAATGTGGCTCAATATTTGTCTTCTGGACTTCAGATGGCTAGCTTTTGCGGGGAGATTTGAGTGCGTGCGCTGGTTCCTCCCCTGTCTCTTTGGTTTCTGGATCAACCTTGTCTCTTTCAAATACAGGAAACGGCTGCGTAACATTCTTGTTGTCGTTTCTTGTGAGCTCACTTTAATTTTTTTTATGACCAAGCTGGAATAATAGTGGCAAACTTTATCATGCTTAAATTTCTAAGTTTTATTTTAATATTCAGAGTATTTTTTCGAACAATTGAAAGTAAATACTTCTGCTAGAAAAAAAACTAAAAATAATTCATAGATTTGCGTCCTTTATCGCTTAATATATCTCTGGGGATCTCGAAAAATGAACAATTATCTTACTGGCGGAGTAGGGGACAAAACAAAAATAAAATAAAAACTGCACCTCGGCCATACCTGGGCAGGTGAAACTTTACTACGTTGACTCTTGAAGCATTTACATTAATATATCCCTTAATATTTATTGCAACGTCTACATCACCTCCCATCAAAACTGTGTGCATATCAGCAAATACATCTTCTTCAATTCCATATGGCTTGCAGTAAGACACGTGTGACACAGGGGGAGAGTCCTCCCAGACCCAGTCCCCATCCTGCTTCTTTATGAACTCCTCGCGATTCCATTCACAAGTGCCCCTCCATGATAACCCCGGTTAGTCATGCCCATTCTCTCTCTCACTCGCACACTCAAAACTTGCACTCTCTTTTTTTCTGTACAACTCCCCTTCCCGTCACTTTGAAGGAGTGTGTGGTGTGAACTCGCGATCGGCCCGGTCGCATGACAGTGTCAACGGTCCTAGGTCCCCTCTATACTCCCCATCTACAGTATGGTAGGGTGACACCCTAACCTCCCCATCAAGACATGTTTTACCCTACTCTCTTTTCCCGCCTGCATAACAGCCTAACGAACAAAAAAACTTGTTATTTCGAAATCTAATAATCTTAATAAAATAAAAAGAGTCTAATTCTTCAATGGATATGACATAAACGTATTTTAATAGTAATTAATCAGTACAGTTACAATTCATAATAAAGAAGTTGAGAGATCAATCGGTCATTTCCGCATTCCACTTTTGGAGAATATCACACGTGATAAAATAAAGAGACTTAAAAACGGATTCAAGTTTGTTTCTCAATGTAATTTTTATGCGCATTTCGGTGTACCTGTATATAAAAACTCTATGACGTATATTTTTTTTTGAACACTCACTCCCGCATACGACACTCAGTAAAATTACTCTACTTCCGCTTTAGAATATAGCATAAAATTTATTTTACACATATATAAATATTTTTCAAATAAAAGCACTACCTTCGCCTGTTTAATACTTAACGTAGGTAATAAAAAAAATAAATTGAACACCCTTCAAATGCAATTACTCGTTATATTGTTCTAATTATTAAATATCGAATTTGTTACTGCTTATAGCTATTAGTATAAATTATCTAGCTTAGTAATGGGTGCAGAAATTCTACTTCTATTCATTTACCAAATCCATACTCCCTTTTATATGCGGGGTAGCTGAATCAAAGAATATCTACGAGTATAATGGCGGAGTCCTCCGACCTCAATTTCTTTTAATAATAGTTCCATTACTCACTGGAGAAAAATTACAAGTACCTAGCTATTTTGGGATGCTGCTTGAAGGACGTCACGGCCTCCGGTACTGGAGGAGGGGTTTTCTTTTCCTCTGGACTCACTGGTTTTCTCACCGACATCGTCCATACTTCTCGCAATATCGTCGATTCACCATCCCAGGCATCTTCTTAGTCGAATTCAACAACAAATAATGCCTAGTAGGAGTGTTGTTCCTCAAAGCACCATACACAGTGCTCTGCAAGGTGAAATGCGTGAATCGCGCTGAAATTCTTTCCCAAGTTGACCACTCGGCTCTCCAGTTGACGTTTCTCAGCCTTCGTGAACGAAGTTTCAGCAACTTTCCCTCAGTATCCAAATGTAAGGGATGAGTCTTACTGTTGGGCACTTTTCCTATACGGGGATGGGGGTGAGGTGTGACTTGCTGTGCTTTCTCTATACTCTGAGAGTCGTCGGAGTTTGAAGTGTCGCTCTCGATGTCTGTTTTGTTGTTAGTGCCGTTGGCCACACTACCTCTCCTTGAAGGTGCGGCTTCGCCCCTTGCTTTTAGGCATTTTAAAACTATCTTCTAACTCGAGGATTCAACGAATTTTTTCTACCTCCAACATTGCTTCCAGAGATGCGTTATAATCTGTATCTTGCATTTTTTTGCAGCACGAGATTCACTGGCATATAACTTCTTGTCTCTTCACGGTAATTTAGGTGTGGTATCGTACTAGGCTGCCACCAATGTCGTATAGTTGTATATCTTAATAGGAATCCTAATTCTATTTTCCACCAGTGTCGTGTTAGTTGGTTTTCTTTTCTTCTGGACTCGCTGGTTTTCTCACCGACATCATCCATACTTCTCGCAATATCGCCGATTCACCATTCCAGGCATCTTCTTAGTCGAATTCAGCAACAAATAATGCCTAGTAGGAGTGTTGTTCCTCGAAGCACCATACACAGTGCTCCGCAAGGTGAAATGCGTGAATCGCGCTGAAATTCTTTCCCAAGTTGACCATTCGGCTCTCTAGTTGACGTTTCTCAGCCTTCGTGAACGAAGTTTCAGCAACTTTCCCTCAGTATCCACATGTAAGGGATGAGTCTTACTGCTGGGCGCTTTTCCTATACGGGGTCGGGGGTGAGGTGTGACTTGCTGTGCTTTCTCTATACTCTGAGAGTCGTCGGAGTTTGAAGTGTCGCTCTCGATGTCTGTTTCGTCGTTAGTGCCGTCGGCCACACTACCTCTCCTTCAAGGTGCGGCTTCACCGCTTGCTTTTAGGCATCTTATAACTTCTTCTAACTCGAGGATTCAACAAATTTTTTCTACCTCTGACATTGCTTCCAGAGATGCGTTATAATCTGTATCTTGCATTTTTTCGCGGCACGAGATTCACTGGCATATAACTTCTTGTCTCTTCATGGTAATATAGGTGTGGTATCGTACTAGGCTGCCACCAATGTCGTATAGTTGTATATCTTAACAGAAATCCTAATTCTATCTTCCACCAGTGTCGTGTTAGTTGTACAACTACAGAGCTAAAGCATGTGAGGTGATAAATGTTAGTTCTTATTCATGCCCTCAAAAATCTCTGACTGACTTTTTCACTGCTTCTGACTCTTTTTGTATCACATGGATGGCAGGGCGTGGTATGCTTGGCCACGCCTCCAGCAATAGGCTTCCAGAGAAATGGGGGTTACAATCCATTGCTTGTAGTGTTAGGGGCATGGCTAAAGGAATGCTAATTGAGCCCAAGGAGTGCCTATATGCGTATTTTCAAATGTACATGTAGGTATTGGAGGAGGCTGGTATTCGGCTCTCATGGGAACGACACAGAACTGTGTGACATTTCTGACCTCCATCGATAAGGGGCGCCGAGGTGTGAGAGGCCTAGGGTTGAACCATAGATCTTTGTCATCTCTCTGTAAACACACTCTAGCCAGAAAACTACACTGGACACATCAGGTCACACTACTTGAGCACCCCTGACATTACATGGCTAATGTCATGTTACCCTTCTTGTGCAGAATTACTTTACGACAATAGTACTCAGCTGTAATATCCCTAAAAGCTTAGAGGAGTGAGTAATGTATATTATTATCTGGTAAATGTGTATGCTTTGACTCGGCCACTTCCTTACAAGGGGGTTTGCAGTCATTGTATATGTGTTATAGTATGTGTCTGGCATATGTAATCTACATATCCTCATTGAAAATAGTTTATAGTTTTAGGTTTCCAATATACATTGGTGCACTGTGATGTAATAGGAAAAAAGGTCATGGCTAATGTACTGTAATACAGTAATTACTTTGGGAATAATATGTACAACAGTGTAGAAGCCTCCATTGTTTACATTGTCTGTATGGTAGTGACCTTGGAGTGATCTGTGCACTACTTGTTATGTAGTTTGTGTACATTCATTGTTGCATTAGTTGTACCATATTTGTGCTTCAATTTGAAGGAAGTATGTACAAACATAAAATAAGAAATGAATAAAGGGTATTACTCTGTTAATAATTCATCCCAAAAGTGTTGAAATTTTATATTTATGTTGATTACCCTTTCCGTAAAATTCTCTAAAAAAGTTGTTTCCTAATATTTGTTAAACTGCTGCATTAGCTGAGTAGACTGCCATAGCTTGGGTATGGTGGCTTCATCTCTATCTATCTTTCTTATAAATTCTTGAGTTATTGCTTTCTGCTTGCTCATATAATAATGAATTTTTTTTGTGCAGGAAACTGCATGTATGTTTGTGATAATAGATATGCGTATGTATACTGTTTATTTCCTATAACAGCTGTTACTCTTTCAGAATTTTAAGCTAAAAAAATTTTCTGTACAGTATTAACATTTTATTCATATGCAAGTTAAACTGCTAGTTGAAAAGTTGCTTTATGTTACCTCCTAATTTTCTTTTGACTGCATATTATAATATGTTTTGTTGTAAAACTGACTTCCAGCCTCTCATATTGGAAAAACTACAGCATGTATTGTGAATTTAGATGTCTTTCCAATCTGTAAGTCACGTTTTACAGGGACATCATTTTCTTCCCGTGTGTTTGATTCCAATGTTGGTGGCGTTGGCGCAGGCGTGTCGGGTTTGGCAGCAGCTCTGTTGGATGGTCCTCAACTCCCCCCAGGTCCGCCCCAGCGACCTCCACTCACTCGACCAACCAGTTACTCCACCGGGGAACAACATCATCTCCGGGAAAAAGCACGCAGTGAGTTAGATACGGCTTGGAGTTGTATGTTTTAATGTTCTTTTTCTTATTTTTCTGTTATGGTGGCAGTTAAATTTTTAATTTGGCAAATTATTTGTTTATATTTTATATTGCGATTAATATGCTCAAGCAGATATATTTAACTACAGTAATTTATTTGTACTATAGTGACTTTTACTTATTCTTAGGTTCACCAAAGTCGACATGACATTTGTTTAAAAAGGCAATTATCTTTGAAGAGTAGTGATTACTCTACACACAGATATGAGAATAATTAAACATGGATCAACACTCATGCATCAGTTCAAAAATTCTAAAGCTTGAGCACAAAATGACATGACTGCTCAAGTGGCAATTTACTTCAAATATGTATAAAAAATATATTTTGCTTTAAACAGATGTGGAACCATAGAATGTACTTTTGAATTAAAAGAAAAATTCAATTCCTTTGGTAGTTTAAAAAAAATTTTAATGCACTAATTCAGGCTACAAATGGGAGAAAAGGTGTATCCCAGCCTTTTGGGTTGTGCGATCGTCACCTGAGCTAAGCAGTAATGATTTAGCATCATTTGTATGTGCCCTTGCACATATGTACTGCTTTGAGTATACAGTATAAAGTAAAAGTTTTTTTAGTTCAGATATGATATTTAATTACAGGAGTTCGGCAAATGCTTGGAAGCATTCGTCGCAACTCTGCTTATAGCAAGAGCTTCCCTGTAACTCAAGGATAAATGAGCAACACGTCCTTGCATCTCAACCTGGAATAGGCTGGAATTCTTGCTAGGCAAAATCGGTTTGTTTCTGCATTCATGTGTGCGAATTAGAGCTGTTTCTGCGTTAATGTGTTCAGCACATGCATTGAAGGACTGTTTTTGGGTGCAGATCCAAGGAGTGTGTTTTGTTTTTTTCTGAGTGTTTCTTTATCTATATGCACTTCTGACAAACCTTTCTATCAAAAAAGCGCCTCTCTTGTTGTTGGTCCAGACTAGTTCCCTATTAATTATTTCTAACTGGATTCTTTCCTCTGCATTCCAGCCCAGTTGTTCAGCTTTTTTATCCTTATACTGTATATGTTTTTTCCCCATATCTTTCCAATGTAAAGGTGGTCACACCCCAAGTCGATTGCTCTAACCGTGTGCTCACCATATATAGATAATATTGTGTCTTCATATTTTCATTGGCTGTTATTGTTATTATAAGAATTCTGAAACTGCATTTATTCCATATTTGTAAACTTTGTAAAGTGTTTACTTTTACTGTTTCATCTAATCTACACTTCACCTCATATCCTTTCTCAGCCATACTGTATGTTATTCTTGCTTTATCTATAAAACTTTGTCACGGTGATATAACTGTTATCTACATTTATATAACCCCATGTGTCTAATAGGAGGAAACCAAAGGCAAAAGAGCTGATAATTATTTCTTCTAATATCTTTTCTTTTTCCCAAATAACTGAGAGATTAGCTGAGGATGGGAATGGTACTATAATGCTCACCTACCTCAGTCTGTTTGTGTCTTAAGTGTTCTGATATATTATTCTGGAGCATTCCCACTATACTTAACACTTTTTCAGAACTTGCTCAAAAAGCCTTAGAATTCCCTCTCCAACTCTCCTGCCCTTATTGCAAATGCTGATTCATGGTTATGC
>JAXCGZ010013469.1:85000-95436 GCA_037179515.1 Halocaridina rubra | reverse complement strand
AAGGAATCCAAAATTTTTGCTTATATCTGCTATACTTAGGAATGAACGCATTCTAACTGAATGCCACTATGTTCATATTACAGATTCCCTAACCTCACTCGTGGCTTCATTTTAGCATTTAATTCAATTCCCCATCTCATTCGGGCCATGAAATTATCATTTAAGCATATTACATATGTGAAAACATGGATCATTTTTTACCCCGACCGGGACTCGAACCTAGGACTTATAATTACTAAGTCAAGGCGCTACCACTGCACCACAGAAGGTTAAAAGGAATCCAAACTTATAGCTTATATCTGCTATACTTAGGAATGAACGCATTCTAACTGAATGCCACTATGTTCATATTACAGATTCCCAACCTCACTCGTGGCTTCATTTTAGCATCTAATTCAATTCCCAATCTCATTCGGGCCATGAAATAATCAATTAAGCACATTACATATGTGAAAACATGTATCATTTTTTACCCCGACCGGGACTCGAACCTAGGACTTATGATTACTAAGTCAAGGCGCTACCACTACACCACAGAAGGTTAAAAGGAATCCAACCTTATAGCTTATATCTGCTATACTTAGGAATGAACGCATTCTAACTGAATGCCACTATGTTCATATTACAGATTCCCCAACCTTACTCGTGGCTTCATTTTAGCATTTAATTCAATTCCCAATCTCATTCGGGCCATGAAATAATCAATTAAGCACATTACATATGTGAAAACATGAATCATTTTTTACCCCGACCGAGACTCGAACCTAGGACTTATGATTACTAAGTCAAGGCGCAACCACTACACCACATAAGGTTAAAAGGAATCCAACCTTTTTGCTTATATCTGCTATACTTAGGAATGAACGCATTCTAACTGAATGCCACTCTGTTCATATTACAGATTACCCAACCTCACTCGTGGCTTCATTTTAGCATTTAATTCAATTCCCAATCTCATTCGGGCCATGAAATAATCAATTAAGCACATTACATATGTGAAAACATGAATCATTTTTTACCCCGACCGGGACTCGAACCTAGGGCTTATGATTACTAAGTCAAGGCACTACCACTACACCACAGAAGGTTAAAAGGAATCCAAAATTTTTGCTTATATCTGCTATACTTAGGAATGAACGCATTCTAACTGAATGCCACTATGTTCATATTACAGATTCCCTAACCTCACTCGTGGCTTCATTTTAGCATTTAATTCAATTCCCAATCTCATTCGGGCCATGAAATTATCAATTAAGCATATTACATATGTGAAAACATGGATCATTTTTTACCCCGACCGGGACTCGAACCTAGGACTTATAATTACTAAGTCAAGGCGCTACCACTACACCACAGAAGGTTAAAAGGAATCCAACCTTATAGCTTATATCTGCTATACTTAGGAATGAACGCATTCTAACTGAATGCCACTATATTCATATAACAGATTCCCCAACCTCACTCGTTGCTTCATTTTAGCATTTAATTCAATTCCCAATCTCATTCGGGCCATGAAATAATCAATTAAGCACATTACATATGTGAAAACATGAATCATTTTTTACCCCAACCGGGACTCGAACCTAGGACTTATGATTACTAAGTCAAGGCGCTACCACTACACCACAGAAGGTTAAAAGGAATCCAACCTTTTTGCTTATATCTGCTATACTTAGTAATGAATGCATTCTAACTTAATGCCACTTTGTTCATATTACAGATTCCCCAACCTCACTTGTGGCTTCATTTTAGCATTTAATTCAATTCCCAATCTAATTCGGGCCATGAAATAATCAATTAAGCACATTACATATGTGGAAACATGAATCATTTTTTACCCCGACCGGGACTCGAACCTAGGACTTATGACTACTAAGTCAAGGCGCTACCACTACACCACAGATGATTAAAAGGAATCCAACCTTATAGCTTATATCTGCTATACTTAGGAATGAACGCATTCTAATTGAATGCCACTATGTTCATATTACAGATTCCCCAACCTCACTCGTGGCTTCATTTTGGCATTTAATTCAATTCCCAATCTCATTCGGGCCATGAAATAATCAATTAAGCACATTACATATGTGAAAACAAGAATCATTTTTTACCCCGACCGGGACTCGAACCAAGGACTTATGATTACTAAGTCAAGGCGCTACCACTACACCACAGAAGGTTAAAAGGAATCCAACCTTATAGCTTATATCTGCTATACTTAGGAATGAACGCATTCTAACTGAATGCCACTATGTTCATATTACAGATTCCCCAACCTCACTCGTGGCTTCATTTTAGCATTTAATTCAATTCCCAATCTCATTCGGGCCATGAAATAATCAATTATGCACATTACATATGTGAAAACATGAATCATTTTTTACCCTGTCCCATTCGAGGTAAAAAATGATTCATGTTTTCACATATGTAATGTGCTTAATTAATTATTTCATGGCCCGAATGAGATTGGGAATTGAATTAAATGCTAAAATGAAGCCATGAGTGAGGTTGGGGAATCTGTAATATGAACATAGTGGCATTCAGTTAGAATGCGTTCATTCCTAAGTATAGCAGATATAAGCTATAAGGTTGGATTCCTTTTAACCTTCTGTGGTGTAGTGGTAGTGCCTTGACTTAGTAATCATAAGCCCTAGGTTCGAGACCCGGTCGGGGTAAAAAATGATTCATGTTTTCACATATGTAATGTGCTTAATTGATTATTTCATGGCCGGAATGAGATTGGGAATTGAATTAAATGCTAAAATGAAGGCACGAGTGAGGTTGGGGAATCTGTAATATGAACATAGTGGCATTCAGTTAGCATGCATTCATTCCTAAGTATAGCAGATATATGCTGTAAGGTTGGATTCCTTTTAACCTTCTGTGGTGTAGTGGTAGCGCCTTGACTTAGTAATCATAAGTCGTAGGTTCGAGTCCCAGTCGGGGTAAAAAATTATTTATGTTTTCACATATGCAATGTGCTTAATTGATTATTTCATGGCCTAAATGAGATTGGGAATTGAATTAAATGCTAAAATGAAGCCACGAGTGAGGTTGGGGAATCTGTAATATGAACATAGTGGCATTCAGTTAGAATGTGTTCATTCCTAAGTATAGCAGATATAAGCTATAAGGTTGGATTCCTTTTAACCTTCTGTGGTGTAGTGGTAGCGCTTTGACTTAGTAATCATAAGTCCTAGGTTCGAGTCCTGGTCGGGGTAAAAATGTTTCATGTTATCACATATGTAATGTGCTTAATTGATTATTTCATGGCCGGAATGAGATTGGGAATTGAATTAAATGCTAAAATGAAGCCACTAGTGAGGTTGGGGAATCTGTAATATGAACATAGTGGCATTCAGTTACAATGCGTTCATTCCTAAGTATAGCAGATATAAGCTATAAGGTTGGATTCCTTTTAACCATCTGTGGTGTAGTGGTAGTGCCTTGACTTAGTAATCATAAGTCCTAGGTTCGAGTCCCGGTCGGGGTAAAAAATTATTCATGTTTTCACATATGTAATGTGCTTAATTGATTATTTCATGGCCAGAATGAGATTGGGAATTGAATTAAATGCTAAAATGAAGCCACGAGTGAGGTTGGGGAATCTGTAATATGAACATATTGTCATTCAGTTAGAATGCGTTCATTCCTAAGTATAGCAGATATAAGCTATAAGGTTGGATTCCTTTTAACCTTCTGTGGTGTAGTGGTAGCGCCTTGACTTAGTAATCATAAGTCCTTGGTTCGAGTCCCAGTCGGGGTAAAAAATGATTCATGTTTTCACATATGTAATGTGCTTAATTGATTATTTCATGGCCCGAATGAGATTGGGAATTGAATTAAATGCTAGAATGAAGCCACGAGTGAGGTTGGGGAATCTGTAATATGAACATAGTGGCATTCAGTTAGAATGTGTTCATTCCTAAGTATAGCAGATATAAGCTATAAGGTTGGATTCCTTTTAACCTTCTGTGGTGTAGTGGTAGCGCCTTGACTTAGTAATCATAAGTCCTAGGTTCGAGTCCCGGTCGGGGTAAAAAATGATTCATGTTTTCACATATGTAATGTGCTTAATTGATTATTTCACGGCCCGAATGTGATTGGGAATTGAATTAAATGCTAAAATGAAGCCACGAGTGAGGTTGGGGAATCTGTAATATGAACATAGTGGCATTCAGTTAGAATGCATTCATTCCTAAGTATAGCAGATATAAGCTATAAGGTTGGATTCCTTTTAACCTTCTGTGGTGTAGTGGTAGCGCCTTGACTTAGTAATCATAAGTCCTAGGTTCGAGTCCCGGTCGGGGTTTAAAATCATTCATATATATATATATGAATCAGTTTTACCCCGTTCTTTCCTACCATAGCAGATATAAGCTGTGATGTTTGTTTCCCTTTAACCTTCTGTGGTGTAGTTGGTAGCACCTTTGCTTAGTAATAGTAAGTCCCAGGTTCAAGTCCCAGTCGGGGTAAAAATGATTCATTTTTTCACATATGTAATGTGCTTATTTGGTTATGTATACATATATATATATATATATATATATATATATATATATATATATATATATATATATATATATATATATATATATATATATAGATAGATAGATAGATAGATAGATAGATAGATAGATAGATAGATAGATAGATAGATAGATAGATAGATAGATAGATAGATAGATTTGTGTGTGTGTGTGAGAGAATCATATCTTACCCCTGACCGGGACTCGAACCTAAGACAAATAATTACTGTGCCAAGGTGCTATCAACTACACCACTGATGGTCTAAAGGCGAAGCAAACCTTACAACATAACTACTATACTAGGAATAAATGCATTCTATCTGAATACCTTTTTGTTCATATTACAGATTCTCCTAACCTCACTCGTGGGTCAGATTTTCGCATTTAACTCAAATCTCAGGTATATAGGCATTAATAATAATCAAATAAACACATCTACACATGTTATAACATGAATCAAATCTTACCCATGACCGGGAATCGAACCTACAACACATTATTACTGTGCCAAGGTGATGTAAACTACACCACTGAAGGTCTAAAGGAGAAGCAATCCTTACAGATTAACTGCTATACTAGGAATGAACATATTCTATATGAATGCCTTTTTGTTCATATTGCATATAGATATTTAGGGTACAATAATGAAAGAAGTAACGAAAAGAAATATACAGAAAAGCTGACAAACTAATATATAAAATCCTCCAGTAAAAAAAAAAAAAACTGTTTGACTTTAAGAGTGGAAGTGGTCATAAGGAGATGACCCTTAAAACACTCAAATGAATAGATAGGAATAAAATTTTGGATATGAGAACTTTATGAGCCTATCCCACTAAACTACTACGGTCTTTCAGGGGGGGTTTGAGAGAGAGGAGAGAGAGAGAGAGAGAGAGAGAGAGAGAGAGAGAGAGAGAGAGGAGGGAGAGGAGAGAGAGAGAGGAGAGAGAGAGAGAGAGGAGAGAGGAGAGAGAGGGGGGGCTCATGTAATATTCACGGATGGTACAGAGGGAACCTGTTGCTCTGCGATCGACGTATTTACGGATGTTATTAGAAAATTTTGCGGGGGTGGTTTGCCGTGAAGCGAAAGTAAAGAATCTACTTATGGGAAGGCATGTTGTTAGTATGGCAAAAGATATATATATATATATATATATATATATATATATATATATATATATATATATATATATATATATATATATATATATATATATATATATATATATATATATATATATATATATATATATATATATATATATATATATATATATATATATATAATATATATATTAATAATTTTTTTTACCCCAACAGGGACTTGAATATAGGACTTATAATCACTAAGTCAAGGCGCTATCAACTACACCACAAAAGGTTAAAAGGAATCCAACCTTATAGCTTATATCTGCTATACTTAGGAATGAACGCATTTTATCTGAATGCCACTATGTTCATATTACAGATTCCCCAACCTCACTCGTGGCTTCTTTTTTGCATTTAATTCAACTCCCAATCTCATTGAATTAAATGAGAAAATGAAACCACGAGTGAGGTTGGGGAATCTGTAATATGAACATAGTGGCATTCAGATAAAATGCGTTCATTCCTAAGTATAGCAGATATAAGCTATAAGGTTGGATTCCTTTAAACCTTCTGTGGTGTAGTTGATAGCACCTTGACTTAGTAATTATAAGTCCTAGGTTCAAGTCCCGGTCGGGGTAAAAAATGATTCATGTTTTCACATATGTAATGTGCTTATTTGGTTATTGTTGGACCCGAATGAGATTGGGAGTTGAATTAAATGCGAAAATGAAGCCACGAATGTGGTTGGGGAATCTGTAATATGAACATAGTGGCATTCAGATAGAATGCGTTCATTCCTAAGTATAGCAGATATTAGCTATAAGGTTGGATTCCTTTTAACCTTCTGTGGTGTAGTTAATAGCGCCTTGACTTAGTAATTATAAGTACTAGGTTCAAGTCCCAGTCGGGGTAAAAAAAAATTATTCATGTTTTCACATATGTAATGTGCTTATTTGGTTATTGTTGGACCCGAATGAGATTGGTAGTTGAATTAAATGCGAAAATGAAGCCACGAGTGAGGTTGGGGAATCTGTAATATGAACATAGTGGCATTCAGATGGAATGCGCTCATTCCTAAGTATAGCAGATATAAGCTATTAGGTCGGATTCCTTTTAACCTTCTGTGGTGTAGTTGATAGCGCCTTGAATTAGTAATTACAAGTCCTAGGTTCAAGTCCCGGTCGGTTTAAAAAAATGATTCATGTTTTCACATATGTAATGTGCTTATATATATATATATATATATATATATATATATATATATATATATATATATATATATATATATATATATATATATATATATATATATATATATATATATATATATATATATATATATATATCAAGTGAACATATCAACACTTGTGAAAACAAGAATCATATTTTACCCCTTACCCGGATTCGAACCTAAAACACAATTACTGTGCCAAGGTGCTACCAACTAAGCCTCTAAAGGTCGAAAAATAAGAAGCAAACCTCACAGCTAACTGCTATGCTACGAATGAACGCATTCTTTCTGAATGCATTTTTGTTCATATTACAGCTTCTTCCCAGCTCACTCCTGGCTTTGTTTTCGCATTTATTTCAAATCCCATGCTATATAGTCCTCAATAATAATCAAATGAGCACGTTAACACATGTGAAAATATGAATCATATATTACTCCTGAACGGGAATCGAACCTAAGACACATAATCACTGTGCCAAAGCGGTATCAACTAAACCATTGAAGGTCTAAAAAAGGAAGCAAACCTCACAGCTAATTGTTAAGCCAGGAATAAGTGCATTCTTTCAGAATGCTTTCTTTGTTCATATTACAGCTTTTCCCAACCTCACTCATGGCATCGATTTTGTATTTAACTCAAATCCCAATCTAAAGAGACATCAGTGATAAAAAAATAAAAAAATAAATAAACTATGAAACCATGAATCATATTTTATCCCTTGACCAGGACTCAAGCCTAAGACACAAAATTACTATGCCAAGGCTATACCAACTACACCACTGAAGGTATAAGAAAGAAGCCATCCTTACAGCTAACTGCTATACTAGTCAAGAACGCATTCTATCTGAATGCATTTTTGTTCATATTAAAGCTTTTTTCCAGCCTCACTCCTGGCTTTGTTTTCGCATTTAATTCAAATCCCGTGCTGCATAGGCATCAATAATAATCAAATGAACACATTAACACATGTGCAAATATGAATCATATATTACTCTTGACACATAACTACTGTGCCAAAGCACTACCAACTATGCCACTGAAAATCTTAAAAAAAAAGAAGAAGCAAACCTCCCAGCTAACCGCTATGCTAGGAATAAATGCATTCTTTCTGAATGTCTTTTTGTCCATATTACAGCTTCTTCCTAACCTCACTCCTGGTTTTGTTTTTGCATTTATTTCAAATCTCATGCTACATAGGCATCAGTAATAATCAAATTAGCACATTAACAATTGTGAAAACATAACTCAAATTTACCCCTGACCGGGATTTAAACCTAAAACATAATTACTGTGCCAAGGAGCTACCAACTACACCACTGAAGGTCTAAGAAAAACAGCCAATCTCACAGGTAACCGCTATGCTAGGAATGAACGCATTCTTTCTGGATGCATTTTGTTCATATTACAGCTTCTTTCCAAACTCACTCCTTGCTTTGTTTTCACATATAATTCAAATCCCATGCTATATATTCATCAATAATAATCAAATGAACACATTAATATATGTGAAAGCATTTATCATATTTTACCCCTGACCGGGATTTGAACCTAAGACACATAAGCACAGTGCCAAGACCTTCAGTGGCTTAGCTGGTAGCGCCTTGGCACAGTAAATATGTGTCATAGATCCGAGTCCCAGTCAGAGGTAAAATATGATTCATGATTTCACATATGTTATTGCGTTCATTTGATTATTATTGATGCCTATATAGCATAGGATTTGAATTAAATGTGAAGACGAAGCCAGGAATGAGGTTGGGAAGAAGCTGTAATAAAAACAAAAGGTATTCAGAAGGAACGCTATCATTCCTATCATAACAGTTAGCTATGAGGTTCGCTTAAGGAAGTGAATGGTTGCACTTAGGTGAATAACCTATATTCATCTTAGTCTCTCTTCCCTACCTCACTTGTGTCTTGTTATCTCATTTACTTCAAATCCCATTATATACGGGAATCTATAATGGGTTGAACGTGGTTGAACTGATGGTGGCGCCATGGCCCACTTCCTATGCTTCCTAAGTTCAAATTCCAGTCAGAGGTAAGAATGTGCTGCTTGTTTTCATATATGATTGCATGTGTGTGTGTGTGTGTATATATATATATATATATATATATATATATATATATATATATATATATATATATATATATATATATATATATATATATATATATCAAAGAAGACGCATCTTCGTATATTTCAGAGGATCAGAGAGGAATGTATATACTTATCTCAAAACACTACGCTTGAGGCATAGTAGTACTTTGACAGTTGTTTAAGTAATGCAGTCATCTCTGATGCTATGCATATACACACGCTTATATATATATATATATATATATATATATATATATATATATATATATATATATATATATATATATATATATATATATATATATATATATATATATATATATATATATATATATATACACACACACACGGTACAAGTGCAAGAAGGCCCAAGCTTGACTACTCGGTGGCTGGAGTACAACTTCAAGAGACAGAAAATGAGAGAGATCTAGGAGTAAACATACTGGCAGATTTGTCTCCAGAAATACATATAAATGGCGTAGTAAGGGCAGCATATGCATTCTTATCAAATGTAAGGGTAGCCTTCAGGCACATGGACAAGGAAATGTTCAGAAATATTTATGTAACCTATGTGAGGCCAAAACTCGAATATGCAGCCCCCTTTTGGAATCCGCACTTGAAAAAGCACATAGCTAAGCTTGAAAAAGTTCAAAGACATGCCACGAAACTGGTGCCAGAAATACGCAATCTCAGTTATGATGAGAGGCTGAGGGAATTAGACTTGCCATCACTCGAAGCTAGAAGAGTAAGGGGGGATATGGTGACAGTCTTTAAATTCCTTCATGGTTATGATAGAGTGGATAGGGATCGATATTTCGATATGGCTGGCTCTAGAACTAGAGGTCATAGTTTGAAGCTTCGTAAGAAAACTTGTTTGCAGGATGTAAGGAAATACTTTTTCAGTGTAAGAGTAGTTGATAATTGGAATTCGCTAAGCGAGGAGGTAGTTAATGCTATCTCAATCCATAGTTTTAAGGACAGGTATGATAAGTATCACTAAGTCTAAAAATGGAACCGATGAGGAGACGGGAAGATACGAGCTTTGGGCTCTTTCCCGTAAACACAATTAGGTAATCACAATTAGGTAATCACTACACTTGAAGCATAGTGCTTTGACGCTTGATTAAGTTATACAGTCATCTCTGATACTCTTCATATGCACACGCTTAAATATATGTATGTATATATATATATATATATATATATATATATATATATATATATATATATATATATATATATATATATATATATATATATATATATATATATATATATATATATATATATATATATATATATATATATATATATATATATATATATATTTATATATATATATATATATATATATATATATATATATATATATATATATATATATATATATATATATATATATATATATATATATATATATATATTAACTTCATAAATCTATTAAGTTTTTCATGCTACGTCCTGATCTTATATGCTTATTCTAGAGTGAACTAC
>JAXCGZ010013469.1:65000-80000 GCA_037179515.1 Halocaridina rubra | reverse complement strand
AGGGAATTTCTTGTTGCTCGCATAAATACTGGGTCAGAGAGCATTATAATAACTGTTGTATACAACCCACCAAGGAACCAAAATAGGCTTGAAATTTATGAGGAAAGTCATATAGGTACTATTGAAGTCATAAACTCAATTGTTAACATGGCACGGGAAAAAAAATTTAGGATTTTGATTATGGGAGACTTTAATCATAAAGAGATAGATTGGATAAATCTTGACCCACACAGTGGTGAGGACTCATTCGGGGCAAGATTCCTAGATTGCGTACAAGGGAATTTCCTACACCAACATGTAATGGAACCAACAAGGGCCAGGGGTGGGGATGAGCAATCACTACTTGATCTAGTGTTCACAGATAATGTGTTGGATATTGAAAATATTGAGTATGAACCACCAATTGGAAAGAGTGACCACTGTGTGTTGTTGATGGAGTATATCATTGAAGATATTCTTCCTGAGAGTAGAGGCACTGAGGACATGAGGAGGAACTATCCGAAAGGAGATTACATCAAAATGAATGAGCTTTTTGCAGTTATTGACTGGAGAACCTTATTTTACAACAAATCTGTACAAGAAATGTATGACATCTTTTGTGAGAAATATGGGAAGATAATAGATTGCTGCATACCTGTCACCAAAGTAGGTGTAATTCATGCCAGAGAGAAATGGTTCGATAATGGGTGTAAAAGAGCTAAGGAGTGGAGAGACAAATGCTGGAAAAGGTATAGGAGGAGAAAAAACATAAATGCCTGGCAAACCTACAAAAGAGCAAGAAATGACTACCTAAGTAAAAGGAGAGAGGCAGAGAGAGATTATGAGAGGGACATCACCAGGAAGGCTAAAGAAAATCCCAAGCTTTTCCACAGCTTTATCAGAGGAAAACTGAAGGTAAAAGAACAGGTTTCAAGGCTAAAGAGAGCGGATGGAAGCATCACTGAGACGGATGAAGAGATCTGCAAAGAATTGAACAAGGAGTTTCAGTCAGTATTTACAGTAGAAAATACCCCACCCCCTCAGATTGCAGTGATAGAAGCTCAAGGGCCGGTATTAGAGAACATCAACCTTACAGCCACAGAGGTATGCAAAGCGCTGATGGATTTAGATGTTCATAAAGCTACAGGTCCTGATGACATATCCCCTCATGTGCTTAAAAAATGCGCAAACACAATATCAGTGGCACTAAGTATCATATTTAAGGAGTCACTGGAGTCGGGGGAGATTCCAAGATGCTGGAAACAAGCAAATGTGATACCTATCTTCAAAAAGGGAAGGAGGGATACGGCTCTGAACTATAGACCAGTTTCCTTGACCAGCATAGTTTGCAAAGTTATGGAGAAACTACTAAGGAAACATATCTCTCTTCACTTGGAATCCTTCAACTTTTTGTCAGTGAGGCAACATGGCTTCAGAGAAGGTAGATCAACAGTAACAAATTTATTAGAATTTTATGATGAGGTAAGCCAAATCTTACAGGAAAGAGAGGGCTGGGCAGATTGCATATTCCTATACTTCCAGAAAGCGTTTCACACTGTTCCACATGGGAGACTTATTAGGAAGCTGCACTCAATGGCTAGAATAGGTGGAAATGTTTTGGAATGGATAAAAACTTACTTAGAAGGAAGGGAACAGAGGGTTAGACTAAGACACTCAGTGTCTGAATGGAGAAGAGTTAGTAGTGGAGTTCCACAGGGTTCAGTTTTAGGGCCACTTTTGTTCCTTGTATATGTAAATGACCTACCAGAGTCTGTAAATTCATTCATGAATATGTTTGCAGATGATGCAAAGATTGTGAAGAAAGAAAAAAACGAGAACAATGGTAGAGAACTTCAGGAGCATGTAAATAATCTGCATGAGTGGTCAGAAAAGTGGCTAATGAAATTCAACACTTCAAAATGTAAGGTAATGAGAATGGGTACAAGTGCAAGAAGGCCCAAGCTTGACTACTCGGTGGCTGGAGTACAACTTCAAGAGACAGAAAATGAGAGAGATCTAGGAGTAAACATACTGGCAGATTTGTCTCCAGAAATACATATAAATGGCATAGTAAGGGCAGCATATGCATTCTTATCAAATGTAAGGGTAGCCTTAAGGCACATGGACAAGGAAATGTTCAGAAATATTTATGTAACCTAAGTGAGGCCAAAACTCGAATATGCAGCCCCCTTTTGGAATCCGCACTTGAAAAAGCACATAGCTAAGCTTGAAAAAGTTCAAAGACATGCCACGAAACTGGTGCCAGAAATACGCAATCTCGGTTATGATGAGAGGCTGAGGGAATTAGACTTACCATCACTCGAAGCTAGAGGAGTAAGGGGGGATATGGTGACAGTCATTAAATTCCTTCATGGTTATGATAGAGTGGATAGGGATCGATATTTCGATATGGCTGGCTCTAGAAATAGAGGTCATAGTTAGAAGCTTCGTAAGAAAACTTCTTTGCAGGATGTAAGGAAATACTTTTTCAGTGTAGGAGTAGTTGATAATTGGAATTGGCTAAGCGAGGAGGTAGTTAATGCTATCTCAATCCATAGTTTTAAGGACAGGTATGATAAGTATCACTAAGTCTAAAATATAACCGATCAGGAGACGGGAAGATACGAGCTTTGGGCTCTTTCCCGTAAACACAATTAGGTAATCACAATTAGGTAATCACACACACACACACACACACACACACGCACACACACACACACACATATATATATATATATATATATATATATATATATATATATATATATATATATATATATATATATATATATATATATATATATATATATATATATATATATATATATATATATATATATATATATATATATATATATATATATATATATATATATATATATATATATATATATATATATATATATATATATATATATATATATATATATATATATATATATATATATATATATATATATATATATATATATATATATATATATATATATATATATATATATATATATATATATATATATATATATATATATATATATATATATATATATATATATATATATATATATATATATATATATAGATATATATATATATATATATATATATATATATATATATATATATATATATATATATATATATATATATATATATATGTATATATATATATATATATATATATATATATATATATATATATATATATATATATATATTAAGGGGGCCCATCAGCGAAACACCGCACAGAAAAAAACGCTATATTTCGGATCCTAGCTGGACTCGTTCTCAAGCACAAATGCTTGAGAAGGGATACAGTTAGAACCCGAAATATAGCGTTATTTTCCATGTGTTGTTTTAGTGCTGTATGCTAACAGTGTATTCTTACGTATACATATCTATCAATCTATCTATCTATCTCTATGTATGTATATATATATATATATATATATATATATATATATATATATATATATATATATATATATATATATATATATATATATATATATATATATATATATATATATATATATATATATATATATGTGTGTGTGTGTGTGTGTGTGTGTGTGTGTGTGTGTGTGATTTCCTAATTGTGATTACCTAATTGTGTTTACGGGAAAGAGCCCAAAGCTCGTATCTTCCTGTCTCCTGATCGGTTCCATTTTAGACTTAGTGATACTTATCATACCTGTCCTTAAAACTATGGATTGAGATAGCATTAACTACCTCCTCGCTTAGCCAATTCCAATTATCAACTACTCTTACACTGAAAAAGTATTTCCTTACATCCTGCAAAGAAAAAGTTTTCTTACGAAGCTTCAAACTATGACCTCTAGTTCTAATGCCAGCCATATCAAAATATCGATCCCTATCCACTCTATCATAACCATGAAGGAATTTAATGACTGTCACCATATCCCCCCTCCTCTTCTAGCTTCGAGTGATGGTAAGTCTAATTCCCTCAGCCTCTCATCATAACCGAGATTGCGTATTTCTGGCACCAGTTTCGTGGCATGTCTTTGAACTTTTTCAAGCTTAGCTATGTGCTTTTTCAAGTGCGGATTCCAAAAGGGGGCTGCATATTCGAGTTTTGGCCTCACTTAGGTTACATAAATATTTCTGAACATTTCCTTGTCCATGTGCCTTAAGGCTACCCTTACATTTGATAAGAATGCATATGCTGCCCTTACTATGCCATTTATATGTATTTCTGGAGACAAATCTGCCAGTATGTTTACTCCTAGATCGATCTCATTTTCTGTCTCTTGAAGTTGTACTCCAGCCACCGAGTAGTCAAGCTTGGGCCTTCTTGCACTTGTACCCATTCTCATTACCTTACATTTTGAAGTATTGAATTTCATTAGCCACTTTTCTGACCACTCATGCAGATTATTTAGATGCTCCTGAAGTTCTCTACCATTGTTCTCGTTTTTTTCTTTCTTCACAATCTTTGCATCATCTGCGAACATATTCATGAATGAATTTACAGACTCTGGTAGGTCATTTACATATACAAGGAACAAAAGTGGCCCTAAAACAGAACCCTGTGGAACTCCACTACTAACTCTTCTCCATTCAGACACTGAGTGTCTTACTCTAACCCTCTGTTCCCTTCCTTCTAAGTAAGTTTTTATCCATTCTAAAACATTTCCACCTATTCTAGCCATTGCTTGCAGCTTCCTAATAAGTGTCCCATGTGGAACAGTGTCAAACGCTTTCTGGAAGTCTAGGAATATGCAATCTGCCCAACCCTCTCTTTCCTGTAGGATTCGGCTTACCTCATCATAAAATTCTAATAAGTTTGTTACTGTTGATCTACCTTCTCTGAAGCCATGTTGCCTCACTGACAAAAAGTTGAAGGATTCCAAGTGAAGAGAGACATGTTTCCTTAGTAGTTTCTCTATAACTTTGCAAACTATGCTGGTCAAGGAAACTGGTCTATAGTTCAGAGCCGTATCCCTCCTTCCCTTTTTGAAGATAGGTATCACATTTGCTTGTTTCCAGCATCTTGGAATCTCCCCTGACTCCAGTGACTTTTTAAATATGATACTTAGTGCCACTGACATTGAGTTTGCGCATTTTTTAAGCACATGAGGGGATATGTCATTAGGACCTGTAGCTTTATGAACATCTAAATCCATCAGCGCTTTGCATACCTCGGTGGCTGTAAGGTTGATGTTCTCTAATACCGGCCCTTGAGCTTCTATCACTGCAATCTGAGGGTGTGTGTATGTGTGTGTGTGTGGTTTTGTGTGTGATTACCTAATTGTGATTACCTAATTGTGTTTACGGGAAAGAGCCCAAAGCTCGTATCTTCCCGTCTCCTGATCGTATCCATTTTAGACTTAGTGATACTTATCATACCTGTCCTTAAAACTATGGATTGAGATAGCATTAACTACCTCCTCGCTTAGCCAATTCCAATTATCAACATCCTGCAAAGAAGTTTTCTTACGAAGCTTCAAACTATGACCTCTAGTTCTAGAGCGTACCATATAAAATAAATCGATCCCTATCCACTCTATCATAACCATGAAGGAATTTAAAGACTGTCACCATATCCCCCCTCAATATTCTAGCTTCGAGTGATGGTAAGTCTTATTCCCTCAGCCTCTCACCATAACTGAGATTGAGTATTTCTGGCACCAGTTTCGTGGCATGTCTTTGAACTTTTTCAAGCTTAGCTATGTGCTTTTTCAAGTGCGGATTCCAAAAGGGGGCTGCATATTCGAGTTTTGGCCTCACATAGGTTACATGAATATTTCTGAACATTTCCTTGTCCATGTAACTGAAGGCTACCCTTACATTTGATAAGAACGCATATGCTGCCCTTACTATGCCATTTATATGTATTTCTGGAGACAAATCTGCCAGTATGTTTACTCCCAGATCTCTCTCATTTTCTGTCTCTTGAAGTTGTACTCCAGCCACCGAGTAGTCAAGCTTGGGCCTTCTTGCACTTGTACCCATTCTCATTACCTTACATTTTGAAGTATTTAATTTCATTAGCCACTTTTCTGACCACTCATGCAGACTATCTAGATCTTCCTGAAGTTTTCTACCATTGCTCTCGTTTCTTACTTTCTTCACAATCTTTGCATCATCTGAAAACATATTCATGAATGAATTTACAGACTCTGGTAGGTCATTTACATATACAAGGAACAAAAGTGGCCCTAAAACTGAACCCTGTGGAACTCCACTACTAACTCTTCTCCATTCAGACATTGAGTGTCTTACTCTAACCCTCTGTTCCCTTCCTTCTAAGTAAGTTTTTATCCATTCCAAGATATTTCCACCTATTCTAGCCATTGCTTGCAGCTTCCTAAAAAGTCTAACATGTGGAACAGTGTCAAATGCTTTCTGGAAGTCTAGGAATATGCAATCTGCCCGGTCCTCTCTTTCCTGTAAGATTCGGCTTACCTCATCATAAAATTCTAAGTTTGTTACTGTTGATCTACCTTCTCTGAAGCCATGTTGCCTCACTGACAAAAAGTTGAAGGATTCCAAGTGAAGATAAATATGTTTCCTTAGTAGCTTCTCCATAACTTTGCAAACTATGCTGGTCAAGGAAACTGGTCTATAGTTCAGAGCCGTATCCCTCCTTCCCTTTTTGAAGATAGGTATCACATTTGCTTGTTTCCAGCATCTTGGAATCTCCCCTGACTCCAGTGACTTTCTAAATATGATACTTAGTGCCACTGATATTGAGTTAGCACATTTTTTAAGCACATGAGGTGATATGTCATCAGGACCTGTAGCTTTATGAACATCTAAATCCATCAGCGCTTTGCATACCTCTGTGGCTGTAAGGTTGATGTTCTCTAATACCGGCCCTTGAGCTTCTATCTCTGCAATCTGAGGGGGTGGGGTATTTTCTACTGTAAATACTGACTGAAACTCCTTGTTCAATTCTTTGCAGATCTCTTCATCCGTCTCAGTGATGCTTCCATCCGCTCTCTTTAGCCTTAAAACCTGTTCTTTTACCTTCAGTTTTCCTCTGATAAAGCTGTGGAAAAGCTTGGGATTTTATTTAGCCTTCCTGGTGATGTCCCTCTCATAGTCTCTCTCTGCCTCTCTCCTTTTACTTAGGTAGTCATTTCTTGCTCTTTTGTAGGTTTGCCAGGCATTTATGTTTTTTCTCCTCCTATACCTTTTCCAGCATTTGTCTCTCCACTCCTTAGCTCTTTTACACCCATCATCGAACCATTTCTCTCTGGCATGACTTACAACTACTTTGGTGACAGGTATGCAGCAATCTACTATCTTCCCATATTTCTCACAAAAGATGTCATACATTTCTTGTACAGATTTGTTGTAAAATAGGGTTCTCCAGGCAATAACTGCAAAAAGCTCATTCATTTTGATGTAATCTCCTTTCGGATAGTTCCTCCTCATGTCCTCAGTGCCTCTACTCTCAGGAAGAATATCTTCAATGATATACTCCATCAACAACACACAGTGGTCGCTCTTTCCAATTGGTGGTTCATACTCAATTTTTTTAATATCCAACACATTATCTGTGAATACTAGATCAAGTAGTGATGGCTCATCCCCACCCCTGGCCCTCGTTGGTTCCATTACATGTTGGTGTAGGAAATTCCCTTGTACGCAATCTAGGAATCTTGCCCCGAATGAGTCCTCACCACTGTGTGGGTCAAGATTTATCCAATCTATCTCTTTATGATTAAAATCTCCCATAATCAAAATCCTACATTTTTTCTCCCGTGCCATGTTAACAATTGAGTTTATGACTTCGATAGTACCTATATGACTTTCCTCATATACTTCAAGCCTATTCTGGTTCCTTGATGGGTTATTTACAACAGTTATTATAATGCTCTTTGACCCAGTATTTATGCGAGCAACAAGAAATTCCTTGAACTCACTTTCTATAGCCAAGTTTATTTCTTCAACTTGAATCCTTTTACTTATAAGCAGTGCTATCCCTCCACCAGTCCTCTCATTTCTTTCAACCCTTAATATTCTGAAGCCCTTAGGAAATACTGTGATACTGTTTATGTCCTCACTCAACTTAGTCTCTGTAATTGCTACTATATCTGCCTTACTGTTGTGAATCCTATCTTTTAATTCTACTGCCTTACCAGCTAATCCATCAGCATTTGTGTATAACAATCTTAATGAGGCCCCATCCCCTGATCTTCTGCCATTATCTTCTTTATCTCCCCTTTGTCTGGAAGTACTCTGAAATGAAATTTTTTCTTCTCTTCTTCATTTCTTTCCTCATTTAACCTTCTTGCCTTTTCCAACAAGATTTTGATCTTTCCCATCTCTTCCTGTGTTCTGTATCATCTAATGAACACTTCTTTGAATTCTTGAAGGTCTTTTAGACTTTTTTTTCTCAACAATATTTCCCTACATGTTTCCCCTCTCTCAAAGGTTACTTTTGTTGGTCTCGGCTTTCCTTCCCTCGAATATTTACTTAGTTGGTGTATGCTTACAATAGCCTCAGGACCACAAACTACTCCAAGCTTTCTTATCAGGTCTATAACCCTAGCTTTATTTTCTTCAAGTCTCCCCTGCCATGTTGGCTCCTGGGATTTGCTTATGCCTGAGATTACCACTGTCTTCTCTTTATCAAGTGCCTGTTTGATCAGTGGGTTTGCCCTTTCCATCACAACGTCTTTCATTTTTTCGATTACTGTCTCTTTATAGTCAACTGTTTGTATGTTTTCCAGTGCCACCACCTTTACAGCCTCTTTTACTACCACATTCCCCTTTAGTGCATCAGCAAAGGAAGTTTTCATGGCATCATTTTCCATATTCAGCTCCTGGAACTCTTTTCTAAACTGTTCAATGTTTTCCTTAATCTGGACATTCCAAGTAGCAATCTCGTCTCTCTCAGAAGAAAGCAGTGAACTATCATCTAATTCCTTAAGGTTGTCATTCAGCTGTTTGTTTTTATCTTCTTGTTTAGAAATTCTAGTTTCTAGTTCACTCTTTTCCCCTTCCAGCTTCTTTATTCTTTTTTCTAGTTCCTTTCTCACCTGCCCTTGTGCTTTATTTGCTTCCTCTAAAGATATTATTTCTTCTCTGAGTGTTCCATTATCTTTCATTTCTACATCCATATTCCGAATTTTTTCATCAAGGCTTATAACCATTGCCTCTAAATCCTTGATTTTCTGTTTTAGTCTCCTAATAGCTACCCCTCCCCCCAACCCATGGGTGGGAGAGGTTTGGGACAGAGATGGCCTCATTTTTATGTTCTCCCTCTCACAGAATATAGAAAGAAGAAGAGAAAGAGGGAAAAAAAAAGAGAAAAACTTTTATTTAAGCTTCACACAGAATTTTTATATCTCCATATAAGTGCTATTTAGTGACTCAGTTTATCTCTTTTCTGATAACACACATCTTAACTTAAAAATTTGACTATGGTAATTTAAGGATAAAAAGAGAAAGAAAATGCAACAAAACAAAAGTCAAACCTGAAGGAAAATTCGAATTTGTGTCTGAGGAGGCACCCACCTGTTTCTGCTATATATTCTTCCTAACTGATAAACTCACTTGCTAACCAAGATATGTTATCACAGGATTAGACTTTACATTTAACTCAATATATATACAAAATAAAAAAAAATAGTAAAAGAGAAAGCTTAAAGAAAAAAAAAATGAAGAAAATAAGACAGCTGTACTACTTGGCAACTTAACTCAGTACTGTTGACAGGTGTATTTTTGGTATTTATTTAGTTATTCAATTATTTCGTGTTTCAAACTAGCTATCAAATTAATATAAATGGGAAGGATACTGATTTTAACAGTATATGGAACCACAGAATCAGGTGAACGGCTTAATAGCTCTCCCCAATTTACACAAAAAATTAGGCAATGTGATGTGATGGCTTCACCACTGGCAACTCTTCTAAGTTTCCTTCAAGGCAGAACAGGGCAGCTCCTTTCTCTTTCCCCTCACGAAAATGTTCTCAATTTTTTCCTTTAATATTTGGACAGATTAGTCATACAACAAATATAAGTTTTTGCTCACAATACTCTGCAGGATTTCTTATTTAGGGATATTATGTATGATTAACTCACTGTAGTCCTTAGTCACTCAAAAACACAAGGAAAAGTTTAAGAGATACTGAATGCTTGTGTACTGAATACGTGTGTGTGTGTATGTATGTATGAATGTATGCATCCGTATCAGCTGATGCACCCTCACACGCTATTTCCATGACGATATTAAATCAAAAATTAGATTCCTGTTTGTTCTTAATACTTTTTTTCAATTTTCTTCATAATATCTGATGGCATTAAGAGGTAGAAGAGGAGTAGGATGCAGGAGAATGAACATCTATCGGCCAACATTTTGCTACTTCCGTATCAGCTGATGCACCCTCACACGCTATTTCCCTGACGATATTATATTGAAAATATATTTGC
The DNA here is from genome assembly GCA_037179515.1 of Halocaridina rubra. Lineage (NCBI taxonomy): Eukaryota > Metazoa > Arthropoda > Malacostraca > Decapoda > Atyidae > Halocaridina > Halocaridina rubra. Next base: position 69,614 of record JAXCGZ010013469.1, on the reverse strand, counting down.
TGATTGATCTTAATGCTTTTTTAAATTTTCTTCATAATATCCGATCACATTAAGAGGTAGAAGAGGGGTACGATGCAGGAGAACGAACTCTATCGGCAAACATTTTGCTACAACCGTATCAGCTGATGCCGCCCTTACACACTATTTCCCCGACGATATTATATTGAAAATGTGTTTGCTGTTTGTTCTTAATGCTTTTTTTAAATTTTCTTCACAATATCCGATCGCATTAAGTGGTAGAAAAGGAGTAGGATGCGGGAGAACGAACCTCTGTGGCCAAACATTTTGACGTCTCCATATCTGCTGATGCACGCTCACACACTATTTCCCTGACGATATTATATTGAAAATATATTTGCTGTTTGTTCTTAATGTTTTTTTTAAATTTTCTTCATAATATCTGAGCGCATTAAGCGGTAGAAGAGGAGTAGGATGCGGGAGAACGCACCTCTATTGGTAAACGTTTTGCTACTTCCGTACCAGCTGATGCAACCTCACACGCTATTTCCCTGACGATATAATAATGAAAATATGTTTGCTGTTTGTTCTTAATGCTTTTTTTCAATTTTCTTCATAATATCCGATCGCATTAAGTGGTAGAAGAGGAGGAGGATGGCGGAAAAGTGCCTCCGAGGCAGTCGAAAGGTTACTAAAATTATTTTTTTTTTTTTGCTTGGGCGTTATTTGCGAATTTCGTATTTTTTTCTATTATTTTTAAGGGCGTTTTTGCAATTTCGCGTTTAAAAAACGCGGAAAAAAGGAACAAGGTGTATATATATATATATATATATATATATATATATATATATATATATATATATATATATATATATATATATATAGTTATGATTATTAGCTTGGCCATGGCACCAGCCGCCAGTTGAAAGACTATGACTGAAGGTAATAGGATACAACTAGGACTGGTCCAGACAGTTCTGGGTTGAATCTTCCTTCAGGACAGTTCTTTTCTCATGGCTACAGCTATACTGAATATTCTGGTGTATTCATTACACATCTCTTGCTATTCCATTACATTTGACAAGTAACAACACTCCCCACATCTATCTCTTTTTCTCTCTTTTTTCCTTATATTTGTTATCATTTATGGAACATCCACAGCAATGGCCCCAGTACCCAGCATAGAAGGGTGTGAAGAATCTCCGGGGATCATGTTGACTACACTATTGGCTTGAGGGTAGACAAATCTGGTGGTAGTAATGGTTCTGCCCTTAACCTTGCATCTCCCAATAGATCTGCTTCTTTCACTCTTCACTTTTCTAACATTCGTGGGCTGAACTCTAATCTTTCGTCTGTGGAACAGCACTTGGGCACTATCCTCCCTAACCTCCTCCTACCCTCTGAAACCATGCTTCCACTGACCCATTTCAAATCTCTCTCTATAACTGTATATTCATTTTCAATCCAAAGGTGGGGTCTGTGCCTACTGCAACACTAACACTCCTATTGCGAGGCTCATGGACCTTGAATCTCCTGACTTTGATGTTCTCTGGCTAAAAGTCTATCTCTCCACTACCAATATTTTCCTTTGATTCTGCTACTGTTCTCCAAATTCCACCGAGTTTGTGTCTTTCTTTGAATATCTGTCCTCGTGCCATGAGTCCTTGCTATCTTCTCGCCCACATGCCAAAGTTCTCTACATTGGAGACTTCAATGTACGCCACAGTGAGTGGCTTCATTCTTCTCACACCGATGTGGGAGGAAGTGAGGCCCTTGCTTTCGATATTGCTCACGATCTGGAGCAAATTATCAAACATCCTATTCATGTTCCTGATCGTCACAAACATGCAGCAAACACTCTTGACCAATTTCTTACTTCTAACCCTTCAACTACTCTTATTCTGTGCTTTCCCCTCTTGGTAAATTTGACCACTCTGTGGTCTCAGTCTCTTCCATTTTTGCTCCCCCTCCACCAATCCTTCCTACTCAGCACCGTCTTTGGCACATTGAGCGTATCCAACATGATAATTTGCGTAACTTCCTCTTTGACTTGCATTGGGATGACCATTGCTTTTGGTCCTGCAACCTTGATCAAGTAGCTCTAAAAGTTGCCGAGATCAAGACGTCGGGAATTGAGTCGTACACCCCCTCTTCTATAAAAACTTTCTCTCCCCCTAAATCTTGGCTTGACCATGCCTGCTCCATGGCTATCCAGGCCAGGAATTGGGCACACTGATCTTACCAAACCTCTCCTTCCGATATAACTCACTGCTTTTATCGTAGCTAGGAATCACTGTACTACTCAGATTCAAAGGTATAAGACTTCCTTTATATGAAGGAAAGTTGATGACCTTAGCTCCTCTCCCACTGACAAATGCTTCTGGTCCTTAGCCAAAAACCTCTCCAAAAACGTCTGTAGCTCAAGCTCCCCCCCCCCCCTCTCATTCGTTCTGATGGTTCTATAGCTTGCTCTACCACTGACAAAGCCACTCTCTTTAGCTCTCTTTTTCTGCCAACTCTTTTATAAACAATTCCAGCACACCTGTTCATCAATCTTTACCCCTCTCCTACCCTATTCCCTCCATTATCCTTTCTTCACACAAAGTTCATAAGGTTCTTCGCTCGTTAAAGACGAACAAAGCATCTGGTCCCGATGGTATCCCTGCAAGGCTCCTTAAGGAGTTTGCAGATGAACTGGCTCCCGTGCTTTGCCGTCTTTTTCACCTCATTCTGTCAGTTGGTATCTATCCTTCATCTTGGAAGCATGCTCTAGTTAAACCTGTTCCTAAGAAGGGTGACAGCTCTATTCCTTCAAACTACTGACCTATTGCCCTAACCTCCTCTATTGCTAATGTTTTCAAAACTTTGCTCAATGCCCACTTCTTGAAACGCCTTGAATCTAACTCACTTATCTCTGATCACCAGTGCGGCTTCCACAAAGCAAGATCCACTGGTGATCTCCTGTCCTATCTTAATCATGTATGGTCATCCTCTCTGAGAAACTATGGGGAATCCTTTGTCATCACCCTTGATATATCTAAGGCTTTTGACAGAGTCTGGCACAAGGCTTCGTTGGCCAAACTCCCTGCCTATGGCTTTATCCCTTCTTCCTGTTCCATGACATCCAGTTTTCTTACTGACCGTTTTATATCTGTTGTTGTCGATGGTGCGACGTTTAGCCCTTTCTCTGTTACCAGTGGTGTTCCACAGTGTTCTGTTCTTTCACCTACTCTGTTTCCTTCCCTTCATCAAGGATTCTCTACAATCCCCATCGTCCTCTCTTCTCCATGCCTTTGCTGATGATTCTACCCTTGACTTTTCCTCTGCCCTTTCTTCTCAACCTTCATATACTACTTGTAATCAGTCTCGTAGCACTCTTTCTTCTACTCTCAACTCCAAGTTGCAGAGTATCTGAGTGGGGCTCTCAAAATTTAGTTATATTCATTGCCTCCAAGACACAGTTTCTGGCTATCTCTTTATCTTCTTCTCCTCCTGATAACCCTATTGTCTTCGAAACTAACGAAGTTTACCCTCTCTATCAACATATTAGGAATCCATATAGTCTCCAACTTGTCTTGGAGGAATCACATAATTCAAATTTCTAAATCTTCATCTAAAAAATGGAGGGTTTTGTTTCGTTTTCGTCATTACTTTTCCTCTTTACAGTTACTTAAAATATATAAAGGTCTTATCCGTCCCTGCTTAGAATACTGCTCACACATCTCGGGTGCTTCTTCTTATACTTATCTCTTTGATAGGGTTGAATCCAAGGCAGTCAGACTCATTAATTATACTTTTCTTACTTCTAATCTGGATTCTCTTTCTTTGCCGTAAGGTATCATACCTTTCTTTTTTCTATCACTACTACTTCCACTGCTGCTCTGAGGAGATGACGAGTTGCATCCCTCCCTCACTGCCGTGTCCGCATAACACTCGCCAAGCGGTCTCATCTCACAGGTACGGTGTGGAAATTTATAGCTCGCGGATCGGTCGGTGCAGCGACTGCTTCTTCCCATCTACCTCCAGATTTTGGAACTCTCTTCCTCCTTCTGTCTTTCCAAATTCTTATGACCTATCATCCTTCAAAAAGCAGATCTAATGTCATTGCAGGGCCTAGTCCTCCATATCTCTGGATCCTCTGTACTTTGATTGTTTTTTCTGTCTGCCATTTTCCTTTGTGTGACATTACCCCATCCCTGCCTTGTCCTTAACCTTTTTCTTTTCCTTCATCTTGGTATTTTCTTGTGTCCAGGCCTTTATTGATGAGGGCAGTCTTTGTCTGTCCCGGTGTCATACTCATAATATATATATATATATATATATATATATATATATATATATATATATATATATATATATATATATATATATATATATATATATATATATATATATATATATATATATATATATATATATATATATATATATATATATATATATATATATATCACACACTTTTGGTGTAAGATTAGTTTAATAATTGAAATTTGCTAATTGAGGAAACAGTAAGATTTAAATGCATTCAGAGTTTTAAGAACATATATCATAAAAAATGAAACTGACCTGGAGATGGGGAGTTACGAGCATAGGGCCTTTTCTCGTGAACACAGTTAGGTAAATACACATAATCGTGTAGGTCTGATGAAAGTCATA
>JAXCGZ010013469.1:0-60000 GCA_037179515.1 Halocaridina rubra | reverse complement strand
TGTTAAAATCAGTATCCTTCCCATTTATATTAACTAGTTAGTTAGTTTGATACACGAAAAAATTGAATAATAAAAGAAAAAAAAATTACCAAATACCCACCTGTCAACAGTACTGAGTTAAGTTGCCAAGTAGTACAGCAGTCTTATTTTCTTCATTTTTTTTGCTTTCTTTTAGCTTTCTCTTTTACTATTTTGTTATTTTGTATATATATTGAGTTAAATGTAAAGTCTAAATCCCGTGATAACATATCTTGGTTAGCAAGTCAGTTTATCAGTTAGGAAGAATATATAACAGAAACAGGTGGGTGCCACCTCGAACACAAATTCGAATTTTCCTTCAGGTTTGACTTTTGTTTTTCTTTTTCTTTTTATACTTAAATTACCATGGTCAAGTTTTTAAGTTAAGATGTGTGTTACCAGAAAGGAGACAAACTGAGTCACTAAATAGCACTTATATGGAGATATAAAAATTCTGTGTGAAGGTAAATTAGAAGTTTTTCTCTTTTCTTTTTTTTTCCTCTTTCTCGTCTTCTTTCTATATTCTGTGAGAGGGAGAACATAAAAATGAAGCCATCTCTGTCCCAAACCTCTCCCACCCATGGGTCGGGAGAAGGGGTAGTCATCAGAGGACTTAAACAGAGAATCAAGAAGTTAGAGGAAATGGTTATAAGCCTTGATGATAAAATTCGGAATATGGATGGAGAAATGAAAGAGAATGAAACACTCAGAGAACAAATAAGATCTTTGGAGGAAGCAAATAAAGCACAAGGGCAGGAGAGAAAGGAACTAGAAAAAAGAATAAAGAAGCTGGAAGGGGAAAAGAGTCAACTAGAATCTAGAATTTCTAAACAAGAAGATAAAAACAAACAGCTGAATGACAACCTAAAGGAATTAGATGTTAGTTCACTGCTCTCTTCTGAGAGAGACGAGATTGCTGCTTGGAATGTTCAGATTAAGGAAAACATTGAACAGTTCAGAAAAGAGTTCCAGGAGCTGAATATGGAAAATGATGCCATGAAAACGTCCTTTGCTGATGCACTAAAGGGGAATGTGGCAGTAAAAGAGGCTGTAAAGGTGGTGGCACTGGAAAACATACAAACAGTTGACTATAAAGAGACAGTAATCAAAAAAATGAAAGACGTTGTGATGGAAAGGGCAAACCCACTCATCAGACAGGCACTTGATAAGGAGAAGACAGTGGTAATCTCAGGCATAAGTGAATCCCAGGAGCCAACATGGCAGGGGAGACTTGAAGAAAATAAAGCTAACGTTGTAGACCTGATAAGAAAGCTTGGAGTAGTATGTGGTCCTGAGAATATTGTAAACATACACCAACTAGGTAAATATTCGAGGGAAGGAAAGCCGAGACCAACAAAAGTAACCTTTGAGAGAGGGGAGAAATGTAGGGAAATATTGTTGAGAAAAAAAAGTCTAAAAGACCTTCAAGAATGCAAAGAAGTGTTCATTAGACGATACAGAACACAGGAAGAGATGGGAAAGATCAAAAACTTATTGCAAGAGGCAAGAAGGTTAAATGATGAAAGAAATGAAGAAGAGAAGAAAAATTTTTGTTACAGAATACTTCCAGACAAAGGGGAGATAAAGAAGATAATGACAGAAGATCAGGGGATGGGGCCTCATTAAGATTGTTATACACAAATGCTGATGGATTAGCTGGTAAGGCAGTAGAATTAAAAGATAGGATTCACAACAGTAAGGCAGATATAGTAGCAATTACAGAGACTAAGTTGAGTGAGGACATAAACAGTGTCACAGTTTTTCCTAAGGGCTTCAGAATACTAGGGGTCGAAAGATCTGAGAGGACTGGTGGAGGGATAGCACTGCTCATAAGTGAGAGGATTCAAGTTGAAGAAATAAACTTGGCTATAGAAAGTGAGTTCAGGGAATTTCTTGTTGCTCGCATAAATACTGGGTCAGAGAGCATTATAATAACTGTTGTATACAACCCACCAAGGAACCAAAATAGGCTTGAAATTTATGAGGAAAGTCATATAGGTACGATTGAAGTCATAAACTCAGTTGTTAACATGGCGCGGGAGAAAAAATGTAGGATTTTGATTATGGGGGACTTTAATCATAAAGAGATAGATTGGATAAATCTTGACCCACACAGTGGTGAGGACTCATTTGGGGCAAGATTCCTAGATTGCGTACAAGGGAATTTCCTACACCAACATGTAATGGAACCAACAAGAGCCAGGGGTGGGGATGAGCCATCACTACTTGATCTAGTGTTCACAGATAATGTGTTGGATATTGAAAATATTGAGTATGAACCACCAATTGGAAAGAGTGACCACTGTGTGTTGTTGATGGAGTATATCATTGAAGACATTCTTCCTGAGAGTAGAGGCACTGAGGACATGAGGAGGAACTATCCGAAAGGAGATTACATCAAAATGAATGAGCTTTTTGCAGTTATTGCCTGGAGAACCTTATTTTACAACAAATCTGTACAAGAAATGTATGACATCTTTTGTGAGAAATATGGGAAGATAGTAGATTGCTGCATACCTGTCACCAAAGTAGGTGTAATTCATGCCAGAGAGAAATGGTTCGATAATGGGTGTAAAAGAGCTAAGGAGTGGAGAGACAAATGCTGGAAAAGGTATAGGAGGAGAAAAAACATAAATGCCTGGCAAACCTACAAAAGAGCAAGAAATGACTACCTAAGTAAAAGGAGAGAGGCAGAGAGAGATTATGAGAGGGACATCACCAGGAAGGCTAAAGAAAATCCCAAGCTTTTCCACAGCTTTATCAGAGGAAAACTGAAGGTAAAAGAACAGGTTTTAAGGCTAAAGAGAGCGGATGGAAGCATCACTGAGACGGACGAAGAGATCTGCAAAGAATTGAACAAGGAGTTTCAGTCAGTATTTACAGTAGAAAATACCCCACCCCCTCAGATTGCAGTGATAGAAGCTCAAGGGCCGGTATTAGAGAACATCAACCTTACAGCCACAGAGGTATGCAAAGCGCTGATGGATTTAGATGTTCATAAAGCTACAGGTCCTGATGACATATCCCCTCATGTGCTTAAAAAATGCGCAAACACAATATCAGTGGCACTAAGTATCATATTTAAGGAGTCACTGGAGTCGGGGGAGATTCCAAGATGCTGGAAACAAGCAAATGTGATACCTATCTTCAAAAAGGGAAGGAGGGATACGGCTCTGAACTATAGACCAGTTTCCTTGACCAGCATAGTTTGCAAAGTTATGAAGAAACTACTAAGGAAACATATCTCTCTTCACTTGGAATCCTTCAACTTTTTGTCAGTGAGGCAACATGGCTTCAGAGAAGGAAGATCAACAGTAACAAACTTATTAGAATTTTACGATGAGGTAAGCCAAGTCTTACAGGAAAGAGAGGGCTGGGCAGATTGCATATCCCTAGACTTCCAGAAAGCGTTTGACACTGTTCCACATGGGAGACTTATTAGGAAGCTGCAATCAATGGCTAGAATAGGTGGAAATGTCTTGGAATGGATAAAAACTTACTTAGAAGGAAGGGAACAGAGGGTTAGAGTAAGACACTCAGTGTCTGAATGGAGAAGAGTTAGTAGTGGAGTTCCACAGGGTTCAGTTTTAGGGCCACTTTTGTTCCTTGTATATGTAAATGACCTACCAGAGTCTGTAAATTCATTCATGAATATGTTTGCAGATGATGCAAAGATTGTGAAGAAAGTAAAAAACGAGAACAATGGTAGAGAACTTCAGGAGGATCTAAATAATCTGCATGAGTGGTCAGAAAAGTGGCTAATGAAATTCAATACCTCAAAATGTAAGGTAATGAGAATGGGTACAAGTGCAAGAAGGCCCAAGCTTGACTACTCGGTGGCTGGAGTACAACTTCAAGAGACAGAAAATGAGAGAGATCTAGGAGTAAACATACTGGCAGATTTGTCTCCAGAAATACATATAAATGGCGTAGTAAGGGCAGCATATGCATTCTTATCAAATGTAAGGGTAGCCTTCAGGCACATGGACAAGGAAATGTTCAGAAATATTTATGTAACCTATGTGAGGCCAAAACTCGAATATGCAGCCCCCTTTTGGAATCCGCACTTGAAAAAGCACATAGCTAAGCTTGAAAAAGTTCAAAGACATGCCACGAAACTGGTGCCAGAAATACGCAATCTCGGTTATGATGAGAGGCTGAGGGAATTACGACTTGCCATCACTCGAAGCTAGAAGAGTAAGGGGGGATATGGTGACAGTCTTTAAATTCCTTCATGGTTATGATAGAGTGGATAGGGATCGATATTTCGATATGGCTGGCTCTAAAACTAGAGGTCATAGTTTGAAGCTTCGTAAGAAAACTTGTTTGCAGGATGTAAGGAAATACTTTTTCAGTGTAAGAGTAGTTGATAATTGGAATTCGCTAAGCGAGGAGGTAGTTAATGCTATCTCAATCCATAGTTTTAAGGACAGGTATGATAAGTATCACTAAGTCTAAAAATGGAACCGATGAGGAGACGGGAAGATACGAGCTTTGGGCTCTTTCCCGTAAACACAATTAGGTAATCACACACACACACACACACACACACACACACACACACACACACACACACACACACACACACACACACACACACACACACACACACTGTATAAAAAAAAAAATAATAATAATATATATATATATATATATATATATATATATATATATATATATATATATATTCATATATATATATATATATATATATATATATATATATATATATATATACATATATATATATATATATATATATATATATATATATATATATATATATATATATATATTTATATATAAATTATACCTCGACTGGGACTTGAACCTGGGATTTATAGTTACTAAGCCAAGGTGCTACCAAGTACACCATTGAAAATCTAAAAGGGAAACAGACCTTACATCTTATATCTGCTATACTAGGAATGAATGCATTCCATCTCATTTTCGACTTATAATAACAAAATAAGCACATTACCATATGTGAAAACATGAATCATTTTTACCCCGACCGGGACTTGAACCTGGGACTTATAATCGCTAAGCCAAGGCACTACAAACTACACCACAGAAGGTCTAAAAGGGAAACAAACATTACAGTTTCATCTGTTATACTAGGAATGAACGCATTCTATATGAATGCCACGCTGTTTATATTACAGTTTTCCCCATCCTCACTCGTGACTTCCTTTTCGCATTTAATTCAACTCCCAACCGCATTAGGTACCAATAATAATCAAATAATCATGTTGCCATATGTGAAAACATGAATCATATTTTACTCTGACCGGGAATCAAACCTAGGGCACATAATTACTGTGCCAAGGTGAAAACAACAACACCACAGAAGGTCTAAAAGAGAAACCAAACATACATCTTAAGTGCTATACTAGCAATGAACGCATTCTCTCTGAATGCCTTTTTATTCATATTACAGTTTCTTCTAACTTCACTCGTGGATTCGTTTTTGGATTTAATTCAAATCCCAATCTTATTTGGCATCAACAATATCAAATAAACTCATTACCATATGTGGAAACATGAATCAAATTTTACTCCAACCGTGACTCGAACCTAGGACTCATAATTACTGTGCCAAGGTGCTACCAACTAAACCACAGAAGATTAAAAAGAGAAACCAACCATTCTGATGCCCAATTAGATTGGGATTTTAATTAAATGTTAAAACAAACTACGACTGAGGTTGGGAGAAACTGTAATATGAATAAAAAGGAATTCAGAGAGAATGCGCTCATTATTAGTATACCAATTAAGCTGCGAGGATGCTTTCTCTTTTACGTCTTTTGTGGTCTAGTTGGTAGTGCATTGGCACAATACTTATGTGTCCTATGTTAAAGTCCCGGTCGAGGTAAAATATTATTCATGTTTTCACATATGGTAATGTGCTTATTTGATTATTGTCGATGCCCAGTTAGATTGGGATTTGAGTTAAATGCAAAAACGAAGCCATGAGTGAGGTTGGGAGAAACTGCAATATGAAAAAATGGCATTCAGATAGAATGCGTTTATTCCTAGTATAGCAGTAATGCTGTAAGGTTGATTTCTCTTGTAGACTTTCTGTGGTGTAGTTGGTAGTGCATTGACACAGTAATTATGTGTCCTAGGCTCGAGTCCCCGTTGTGGTAAAATATAATTCATGCTTTCACATATGGTAATGTGTTTATTTGTTTATTATTCATGTACAGTTAGATTGGGATTGGATTTAAATGCAAAAACAAAGCCACAAGTGAGGTTGGGTGAAACTGTAATATGAATAAAAAGGCACTCAGACAGAGTGCATTCATTCCTAGAAAAGACATTAAGCTGTAAGGTTGGTTTCTCTTTTAGACCTTCTGTGATGTAGTTGGTAGTGCCTTGAAACAGTAATTATGTGTCTTAGGTCCGAGCCCCAGTCATGGGTAAATATTATTCATGTTTTCAAATATGTTAATATGTTTGTCTGATTATTATTTATGCCTGTATAGCTGAGAATTGAATTAAATGCGAAAAATGAAGCAACGAGTGAGGTTAGAAGAAGCTGTAATATTAGCAAAACGGCATTCTGATAGAATGCATTTATTGCTAGTAAAGCACATAAGCTGTAAGGTACACTTCACCTTTAGATCTTCAGTAGTTTAGTTGATAGCGCCTTGGCACGGGAACTATGTGTCTTAGGTTTGAATCCCGGACAGGAGTAAAATATGCTTCATATATATATATATATATATATATATATATATATATATATATATATATATATATATATATATATATATATATATATATATATATATATATATATATATATATATATATATATATATATATATATATATATATATATATATATATATATATATATATATATATATATATATATATATATATATATATATATATATATATATATATATATATATATATATATATATATATATATATATATATATATATATATATATATATATATATATATATATATATATATATATATATATATATATATATATATATATATATATATATATATATATATATATATATATATATATATATATATATATATATATATATATATATATATATATATATATATATATATATATATATATATATATATATATATATATATATATATATATATATATATATATATATATATATATATATATATATATATATATATATATATATATATATATATATATATATATATATATATATATATATATATATTTACATATATATATATATATATATATATATATATATATATATATATATATATATATATATATATATATATATATATTTGGGGGAGAGATTTATTGCTAGGGAGTCTGTTTATTATTGTAATGGAATATTCTCTCTCTCTCTCTCTCTCTCTCTCTCTCTCTCTCTCTCTCTCTCTCTCTCTCTCTCTCTCTCTCTCTCTCTCTCTCTCTCTCTCCTTAATAATATTTTTTTTTATCTTGTGGCATTTATTTGAAGGGACATTTGTGTCGCATGCTTGATAAAGTAGACATAAATATCTGAGTCCAGTATGAATGACTCTTTATGCCCGTTATGCGTTGAAAGTTTCGCTATACTTAACAAACAGGAAAGGAAATTATCAATCTTGGTATAATAAAACCAAATAAGCACATTACATATGTGAAAATATGAATAATTTTACCCCGACCGAAACTTTAACCTAGGACTTAAAAATACTAAGCTAAGGCGCTACCAACAACACAACAAAAGGTTAAAAAGAAACCTTATAGCTTATATCTGCTATACTTAGGAATGAGTGCATTCCTTTTAACCTTCTGTGGTGTAGTTGGGAGCGCCTTTGCTTAGTAATTATAAATCCTAAGTTCAAGTCCCGGTTGAGGTAAAAATGATTCATATTTTCACATATGTAATGTGCTCATTTGGTTATTGTTGGTCTCGAATGAGATTGACAGTTGAATTAAGTGCGAAAATGAAGCCACGAGTGAGGTTGTGGAAACTGTATTATGAACATAGTGGCATTCAGATAGAATGTGTTCATTCCTATGTATAGCAGATATAAGCTATAAGGACTGTTTCCTTTTAACCTTCTATGGTGTAGTTGGAAGCGTGTTGGCTTAGTAATTATAAGTTCCTAGGTTCAAGTCCAGGTCAGGGTAAAAATGATTCATGTTTTCACATATAAAATGTGCATATTTGGTTATTGTCGGTCCCGAATGAGCTTGGGAGTTGAAATTAAATGCGAAAACGAAACCACGAGTGAGGTTGGGGAAACTGTTATATGTAATTATTGCTGATGCCCAATTACATTGGGATTTTAATTAAATGCGAAAACGAAGCCAAGAGTGAGGTTGAAAGAAACTGTAATATGAATAAAAAGGCATACATTATAGAATGCGTTCATTCTGAGCATAGCAGTAAAGCTGAAAAATTGGTTTCTCTTTTAGACCTTCTGTGGTGTAGTTGGTAGCACCTTGGAACAGTAATTATGTATCCTTGCTTCGAGTCCTGGTCGGGGTAAAATATGATTCATATTTTCACATATGATAATGTGCTTATTTGATTATTGTCGATGCCCAATTAGATTGGGATTTGAATTAAATGCAAAAACAAAACCATGAGTGAGATTGGGAGAAACTGTAATATGAATAAAAAGGCATTCAAATAGACTCTATTTATTCCTAGTATAGCAGTTAAGTTGTAAGACCTTCTGTGGTATAGTTAGTAGTGCATTGGCACAGTGATTATATGTCCTAGGCTCGAGTCCCAGCTGGGGTAAAATACGATTAATGTTTTTACATATGATAATGTGCTTTTTTAAATATCATTGATGCCCAGTTAGATTGGGGTTGGATTTAAATGCAAAAGCAATGCCACAAGTGATGTTGGGAGAAACTGTAATACGAATAAAAAGGCATTCACACAGAATGCGTTAATCCCTAGCAAAGACATTAAGTTTTAAGGTTGGTTTCTATTTTAGACTAGTTGGTAGCGCCTTGAAACAGTAATTATGTGTCTTCGGTTCGATTCCCAGTCAGGGGTAAAATATGACTCATGTTTTCAAATATGTTAATGTGTTTATTTGATTATTATTTATGCCTGTATACCTGAGATTTGATTTAAATGAGAAAAACTAAGCCACGAGTGAGGTTAGAATTTGTAATATTAGCAAAACGACATTTAGATAGAATGCATTGCTTCCTGGTAAAGCAGCTAAGCTGTAAGGTATGCTTCTTCTTTGGATCTTCAGTAATTTAGTTGACAGCGCCTTGGAACAGAAATTATGTTTCTTAGGTTTGAATCCCGGTCAGGGGTAAAATATTATTCATATATATATATATATATATATATATATATATATATATATATATATATATATTATATATATATATATATATATATATATATATATATATATATATATATATATATATATATATATATATACCATAGCAATATTCCTCCTTATAAGTGGGGTGGCTGAGTCAAAGAAAATACTTTGACTTTTCGTGGAAAGTAAATACAGAGGGGGGGATTCTCAGTCCCCTTGCTCTTCCCCATTTAGTCGACATTTATGACCGGAACTTGATCCAAGGACACATAATTACTGTGCCAAGGGGCTACGAACTACACCTGAGAAGGTCATCATAGGGAAACAGACCTTACAGCTTTATCTGCTATACTAGGAATGAACGCATTCTATCTGAATACCACTCTGTTCCCATTACAGTTTCCCCCAGGCTCACTCATAGCTTCGTTTTTGCATTTACTTCAAATCCCAATCAAATAAGACCTTCTGTGGTGTAGTTGGTAGTGCCTTAGCACAGTAATTATGTATCCTAGGGTAGAGGCCCAGTTGGGGTAAAATATGTCTCATGTTTTCACATATTTCAATGTGCGTTTTTTTAAATTATTGTTGATGCTCAGTTCGATTGGGATTTGATTTAAATGCGAAAACGAAGCAACAAGTGAGTTTGGGATAAAATATAATATGAATAAAATGGCATTCAAAGAGAATGCCTTAATTCGTAGTAAAGAAGTTAAGCTTTAAGGTTGGTTTCTCGTATAGACCTTCTGTGGTGTAGTTGGTAGCTCCTTGGCACAGTAATTATGTGTCCTAGGTTCGAGTCCTGGGCGGAGAAAAATATGATTCATGTTTTGCATATGGCAATGTGGTTATTTGAATATTTTTGATGCCCTTTAACAGTGGGATTTAAATTGAATGCAAAAAGAAGCCAAAGTAAGGTTGGGAGAAACAGAAATATGAATAAAAATGCATTCATGATAGAATACATTAATTCCTAGTATATCAGTAAAGCTATAAGGTTGGTTTCTCTTTTAGACCTTCTGTGGTGTTGTGGGTAGCTCCTTGGCACTGTAATTATGTGTCCTACCTTCGAGTCCCAGTCGGGGTAAAATATTATATATATATATATATATATATATATATATATATATATATATATATATATATATATATATATATATATATATATATATATATATATATATATATATATATATATATATATATATATATATATATATATATATATATATATATACATACATACATACATACATCATACATACATACATACATACATACATACATACATACATACATATATATATATATATATATATATATATATATATATATATATATATATATATATATATATATATATATATATATATATATATATATATATATATATATGAATAATTTTTTTTTTTTTTTTTTTTTTTTTTTTTTTTTACTTAGTAATCATAAGTCCTAGGTTCGAGTCCCGGTCGGGGTAAAAAAATTATTCATGTTTTCACATATGTAATGTGCTTATTTGATATTTCATGCCCGAATGAGATTGGGAATTGAATTAAATGCTAAAATGAAGCCACGAGTGAGGTTGGGGAATCTGTAATATGAACATAGTGGCATTCAGTTAGAATGCGTTCATTCCTAAGTATAGCAGATATAAGCTATAAGGTTGGATTCCTTTTAACCTTCTGTGGTGTAGTGGTAGCGCCTTGACTTAGTAATCATAAGTCCTAGGTTCGAGTCCCGGTCGGGGTAAAAAAAAAAAAATTATTCATGTTTTCACATATGTAATGTGCTTATTTGATATATATATATATATATATATATATATATATATATATATATATATATATATATATATATATATATATATATATATATATATATATATATATATATATATATATATATATATATATATATATATATATATATATATATATATATATATATATATATATATATATATATATATATATATATATATATATATATATATATATGAATCATTTTTACCCCGACCAGGACTTGAATGTGGCACACATAATTACTGTGCCAAGGTGCTACCATCTAAACCACAGAATGTCTTAAAAGGGAAAAAGACCTTTTAGCTTTTATCTGCTATACTAGGAATGAATGCGTTCTATCTGAATGCCACTCTCTTCATATTACAGTTTCCCCCAACCTCACTCGTGACTTCGTTTTCGCATTGCATTCAAGTCCCAATCTCATTCGGGACCAATAATAATCATGCAAGCACATTACCATATGTAAAAACATGAATCCTTTCTACCCCGAACGGGACTTGAACCTAGTACGCATTGCTACTGTGCCAAGGCGCTACCAACTACACCAAAGATTGAATGCTTTCATTCCTAATATAGCAGATAAAAGCTATAAAGTCTGTTTCCCTTTTAAGACCTTCTGTGGTGTAGTTGGTAGTGCCATGGCACAGTAATTATGTGTCCTAGAGTCGAGTCCCAGTTGTGGTAAAATATGATTCATGTTTACACATATTTTATTGTGCTTGTTTTTATTATTGTTGATGCTCAGTTAGATTGGGATTTGATTTAAATGCGAAAACGAAGCCACAAGTGAGGTTGGGATAAAATATAAATAAAATGGCATTCAAAGAGAATGCATTAATTCCTAGCAAAGAAGTTAAGCTTTAAGGTTGGTTTCTCTTATAGACCTTCTGTGGTGTATTTGGTAGCTCCTACGCACAGTAATTATGTGTCCTAGGTTCGATTCCTGGGCGGGGAAAAATATGATTCATGTTTTACATATGGTTATGTGGTTATTTGATTATTCCTGATGCCCATTTACATTGGGATTTAAATTGAATGCAAAAAGAAGCCAAAGTAAGGTTGGGAGAAACAGTAATATGATTAAAAATGCCTTCATGATAGAATGCATTCATTCCTAGTATAGCAGTAAAGCTATAAGGTTGATTGCTCTTTTAGACCTTCTGTGGTGTTGTGGGTAGCACCTTGGCACAGTAACTATGTGTCCTACCTTCGAGTCCCAGTCGGAGTAAAATATGATTTATATATATATATATATATATATATATATATATATATATATATATATATATATATATATATATATATATATATATATATATATATATATATATATATATATATATATATATATATATATTTCATTTATTCATTTACCTTGGCTGTTTCCCCCTTTAATTGCGGGGTAGCCGACATCAAGAAAGGAAAACAAATAGGGGAATTACTTTGCTCTATGGGCAATGACGAGGGAGCTAGCGACCGTTCAGATGGCACTGCTGGAGTGCCACAGCCCATCCTCCCGGCTCTTCCACAACCTGTGTCGCTTCACAACTGCCAGCTCCTACTACTGCCCCTACTACAGGGCTACCTCTGTAAGATGCAGCCCCGTGGTAACAGCAGATGCCCATCAGAGCCGCGTCACAATCGCTCGCCACTCATTCCTATTCCTAGCATGCTCGCTTGCTTCCCTCACATCCATCCTCCTATCATTCAGGGCTCTCCTTACTCCATCCATCCATATATATATATATATATATATATATATATATATATATATATATATATATATATATATATATATATATATATATATATATATATATATATATATATATATATATATATATATATATATATATATATATATATGAATCATTTTTACCCTGACCAGGACTTGAAAGTGGGACACATAATTACTGTGCCAAGGCGCTATCAACTACACCACAGAAGGTCTTAAAAGGGAAATAGACCTTATAGCCTTTATCTGCTATACTAAGAATTAATGCATTCCATTAGAATGCCACTCTGTTCATATTATAGTTTCCCCCAACCTCACTCGTGGGTTCGTTTTCGCATTTATTTCAGCTCCCAATCTCATTCGGGAACAGCAATAATCAAATAAGCACAGAAGGGTTTAAAATTATGCATGTTTTCACATATGATAATGTGCTTACTTGATTATTGTTGGTCCCGAATGAGATTGGGAGTTAAATAAAAAGCAAAAACGAAACCACGAGTGAGCTTGGGGGAACTGTAATATGAACAGAGTGGCATTCAGAAAGAATGCAGTCATTCCTAGTATAGCAGATAAAACCTATAAGGTCTGTTTCCCTTCTAAGACCTTCTGTGGTGTAGTTGGTAGCGCCTTGGTACAGAAATTATGTGTCCTTGGTTCAAGCCCAGGTTGGGGTAAAAATGATTCATGTTTTAATATATGGTAATGTGATTATTTGATTATTGTTGATCTCGAATGAGATTGAGAGTTTAATTAAATGCAATATCGAAGCCACGAGTGAGGTTGGGGAAATTCTAATATGAACAAAGTGGCATTCAGATAGAATCCGTTCATGTCTAGTATAGCAGATAAAAGCTATAAGTTATGTTTCCCTTTTAAGACCTTTTGTGGTGTAGTTAGTAGCACCTTGGCACTATAATTTTGTGTCCTAGGTTCAAGTCCCGATCAGGGTAAAAATTACTCCTGTTTTAATATATCCTGAATGAGATTGGAAGTTGAAGTTAATGCAAACACGAAGCTATGAGTAAGGCTGGGGAAACTGTAATATGAACAGAGTGGCATTCAGATAGAATGCGTTTATTCCTGGTATAGCAGATAAAAGCTATAAGGTCTGTTTGTACTTTAAGACCTTCTGCGGTGTAGTTGGTAGACCCTTGGCACAGTAATTATTTGTCCTTGGTTCAAGTCCTGCTCGGGGTAAAAATTAATCATGCTTTAACATATGGCAATGTGCTTATTTGATTATTGTTGGTCCCGAGTGAGATTGAGATTTGAAATAAATGCAAAAACGAAACCACGAGAGAGGTTGAGGAAACTTTAATATGAACAGAGTGGCATTCTGATAGAATGCACTCATTCCTAGTATAGCAGATAAAAGCTATGTGGTCTGTTTCCCTTTTAAGACCTTCTGTAGTGTAGTGTGTAGTGCCTTGGCGCAGTAATTATGTGTCCTAAGCTCAACACCCAATCGGGGTAAAAATGATTAATTTTTTCACATATGGTAATGTACTTATTTAATATTTGTTAGTCTCGAATGAAACTGGGAGTGAATTAAATGCGAAATCAAAGCCACATGTGAGGTTGGGGGAAACTAGTAATGTATTCATTACTAGTACAGCAAACAAGAGCTATGAGGTCTGTTTCCTTTTAAGCCCTTCTCTGGTGTAGTTGGTAGTGCTTTGGCACAGTATTTATGTGTCCTAGGTTCAAGTTCCGGTCGGGGTAAAAATTAATCATATTTTCACATATGGTGATGTGCTTATTTGATTATTGTTGGTCCCAAATGAGATTGGAAGTTGAATCAAATGGGAAAACGAAGCCACGTGTGATGTTGGGGGAAACTGTAATATGAACAGAGTGGCATTCAGATAGAATGTGTTCATTCCTCGTATAGCAGATAAAAGCTATAAGGTCTGTTTCCCTTTTAAGACCTTCTGTGGTGTAGATGGTAGCACCTTGGCACAGGAATTATGTGTCCTAGGTTCAAGACCCGGTCGGGGTAAAAATGATTCATGTTTTCACATATGGTAGTTGGGGGAACTTTAATATGAACAAAGTGGCATTCAGATAGAATGCGTTCATTCCTAGTATAGCAGATAAATGCTATAGGGTCTGTTTCCATTTTAAGACCTTCTGCAGTGTAGTTGGTAACACCTTGGCACAGCAATTATGATTAGTAGGTTGGCCATGGCACCAGCTGCCCATTGAAAGACTATGACTGAAGGTATTAGGATGCAACTAGGACTGGTACAGACAGTTCCAGGTTGAGTCTTCCTTCAGGATGGTTCTTTCCTCATGCCTACATCTTCACTGAATATTCTGGTGTATTCATTACACATCTCTTGCTATTCCATTACATTTGACAAGTCACAATATTCTGCACATCTGTCTCTTTTACTTTCTTTTTCCTCACATTTGTTATTCTTTATGGAAGGTACACAACTAATGGTCCCCAGTACCCGGCATAGTGGGGTGCGAAGAATCTCCGGGGATCGTGTTGACTCCACCATTGGCTTGAGGGCAGACACGCCTGGTGGTAGTAATGTTTCTGCTCTTAACCTTGCACCTCCCAATAGATCTGCTTCTTTCACTCTTCACTATTCTAACATTCGTGGGCTGAACTTTAATCTTTTGTCTGTGGAACAGCACTTGGGAACTTTCCTCCCTAACATCCTCTTCCTATCTGAAACTCAGCTGTCTATACATGCTTCCACTGACCCATTCCAAATCTCTCACTATTATCTGTATACTCATTTTCGTTCCAAAGGTGGGGTCTGTGCATACTGCAACACTAACACTCCTACTGTGAGGCACATGGACCTTAAATCTCCTGACTTTGATGTTCTCTGGCTAAAAGTCTATCTCTCCATTACCGCTATCTTCCTTTGCTTCTGCTACTGTTCTCCAAACTCCACCGAGTTTGTGTCTTTATTTGAAAATCTATCCTTGTGCCATGAGTCCTTGCTATCTTCTCACCCACATGCCGAAGTTCTCTACATTGGAGACTTCAATGTACACCACAGTGAGTGGCTTCATTCTTCTCACACTGATGTGAGAGGAAGCGAGGCCCTTACTTTCTCTATTACTCATGATTTGGAGAAAATTATCAAACATCCTACTCGCGTTCCTAATCGTCACAAACATGCTGCAAACACTTTTGACCTATTTTTTACTTCTAACCCTTCAAACTACTCTTATTCTGTGCTTTCCCCTTTTGGTAAATCTGACCACTCGGTGATCTCAGTCTCTTCCAGTTTTGCTCCCCCACCACCAATCCCTCCTACTCAGCGCCGCCTTTGGCACTTCGAGCGTACCCAACATGAAAATTTGCGTAACTTTCTCTTTGACTTTCCATGGGATGACTACTGCTTTCGGTTCCGCAACCCTGATCAGGTAGCTCTAAAAGTTGCCGAGATCATGATCGCGGAATGGAGGCGTACATCCCCTCTTCTACAAAAACTTTCTCTCCCCCTAAACCTTGGTTTGACCGTGCCTGCTCCATGGCTATCCAGACTAGGAATCAAGCTCGCCAATCTTACCTAGCCTCTACTTCCGATTTAACTCGCTCTGCTTTTGTTATAGCTAGGAATCGATGTACTGCTCAGATTCGAAGGTGTAAGGCTTCCTTTATAAGAGGGAAAGTTGATGACCTTAACTCCTCTCCAACTGACAAATGCTTCTGGTCCTTAGCCAAAATCCTCTCCAAAAACTTCTATAGCTCAAGCTTTCCCCCTCTCATTCATTCTGATGGTTCTATAGCTTGCTCTCCCACTGACAAAGCCGCTCTCTTTGGCTCTCATTTCTCTGCCAACTCTTCCCTCAACAATTCCAGTGCACCTGTTCCTCAGTTTTTTCCCCTCTCTAACCCTATGCCCTCCCTTATCCTTTCTTCACGCAAGGTTCATTAGGTTCTTCGCTCACTAAAGACGAATAAGGCATCTGGTCCCGAAGGTATCCCTTCAAGGTTCCTTAAGGAGTTTGCAGATGTACTGGCTCCTGTGCTTTGCCGTCTTTTTCACCTCATTCTGTCAACCAGTATCTATCCTTCATCTTGGGAGCATGCTCTAGTTCAACCTGTTCCTAAGAAGGGTGACCGCTCTATTCCTTTTAACTACCGACCTATTGCTCTAACCTCCTCTATTGCTAAAGTTTTCGAAACTTTGCTCAATGCTCACTTCTTGAAACGCCTTGAATCTAACTCACTTATCTCTGATCACCAGTGCGGTTTCCACAAGGCAAGATCCACTGGTGATCTCCTGTCCTATCTTACTCATGTATGGTCATCTTCTCTGAAGAACTATGGAAATCCTTTGTCATTGCCCTTGATATCACTAAGGCTTTTGACAGAGTCTGGCACAAGGCTCTGTTGGCCAAACTCCCTGCCTATGGCTTTATCCCTTCTTTCTGTTCTCTGATTTCCAGTTTTCTTACTGACCGTTCTATATCTGTAGGTTTTGATGGCGTGACATCTAGCCCGTTCTCTCTTACCAGTGGTGTTCCACAGGGCTCTGTTCTTTCACCTACTCTCTTCCTTCTCTTCATCAATGATCTTCTACAATCCCAATCTTCCTCTCTTCTTCATGTCTTTACTGATGATTCTACCCTTCACTTTTCCTCTGCCTTTTCTTCACAACCTTCATCTGTTACTCGTAATCAATCTCGTATCACTCTTTCTTCTACTCTTAACTCTGATTTGCAGAGAGTATCTGAATGGGGCACTCAAAATTTAGTTAAATTCCATGCCTCCAAGACACAGTTTCTGGCTATCTCTTTATCTTCTTCTTCTCCTGATAACCCTATTGTCTTCGAAACTAATAAAATTTACCCTCTTAACTCTATCAACATATAAGGAATCCATATTGCCTCTAACTTGTCTTGGAGGAATCACATAATCCAAATTTCTAAATCTTCATCCAAAAAATTGGGGGTTTTCTTTCGTTTTTGTCATAACTTTTCCTCATTGCAATTACTTAAAGTTTACAAAGATCTTATTTGCCCCTCCTTAGAATACTGCTCACACATCTGGGGTGCTTCTTCATTTACTTATCTTTTTGATAGGGTTGAATCTAAGGCAGTCAGACTCATTAATGATCCTTCTCTAACTTCTAACCTAGGTTCTCTCTCTCTTTGCCATAAGGTATCATCCCATGCTCTTTTCTATCGCTACTATTTCCATCGCTGCTCTGATGAGTTGGCGAGTTGCATCCCTCCTCCACTGCCGAGGCCGCATAACACTCGCCAAGCGGCCTCATCTCACAGGTACTGTGTGGAGATTTGTAGCTCACGGATTGGTCGGTGCAGTGATTGCTTCTTCCCATCTACCTCCAGACTCTGGAACTCTCTTTCTCCTTCTGTCTTTCCTAATTCTTATGACCATTCATCCTTCAAAGAGCAGATCTATTGTCATCTCAGGGCCTAGTCCTCCATATCTCTGGGTCCTCTGTACTTTGACTGTTTTTTCTGTCTGTCGTTTTCCTTTGTGTGACAATACCTCATCTCTGCTTTGCCCTTAACCTTTTTCTTTTCCTTCGTCTTGGTATTTTCTCGTGCTCGGGTCTTTATTGATGAGGGCAGTTTCTGCTTGTCCCGGTGTCACACTCTTAAAAAAAAAAAGGTCCCGGTCGGGGTAAAATTGACTCATGTTTTCACATATTGTAATGTGCTTATTTAATTATTGTTGGTTCCAAATGAGAGTGGGAGTTTAATTAGATGCAAAAACGAAGCCACGGGTGAGACTGGGGTAAACTGAGTGACATTCAAATAGAATGCAGTCATTCCTAGTATTGTAGATAAAAGCTATAAGGTAATTTCCCTTTTAAGACCTTCTATGGTGTAATTGGTAGCACCTTGGCAAAGTAATTGTGACCTAGGTTAAAATCCCGGTCGGGGTAAAAATGATTCATGTTTTCACATAAAGTAATGTGCTTATTTGATTATTGTTGGTCCCGAATGACATTGGGAGTTGAATTTAATGAGAAAACAAAGCCACGAGTGTGGTTGGGGGAAACTAATATAAACAGAGTGGCATTCAGATAGAATGCGTTCATTCCTAGTATAGCAGATAAAAGTTATAAGGTCTGTTTCCCTTTTAAGACCTTTTGTGGTTTAGATGGTAGCACCCTGGCACAGTAATTATAAGTCCTAGGTTCAAGCCCTGGTCGGGATAAAAATTATTCTTATTTTCACATATGGTAATGTGCTTATTTGCTTATATATATATATATATATATATATATATATATATATATATATATATATATATATATATATATATATATATATAGATATATAGACATGCATGTGTGTGTGTGTGATATATATATATATATACATATATATATATATATATATATATATATATATATATATATATATATATATATATATATATATATATATATATATATATATATATATATATATATATATATATATATATATATATATATATATATATATATATATATATATATATATATATATATATATATATATATATATATATATATATATATATATATATATATATATATATATATATATATATATATATATATATATATATATATATATATATATATATATATATATATATATATATATATATATATATATATATATATATATATATATATATATATATATATGTATATATATATATATATATATATATATATATATATATATATATATATATATATATATATATATATATATATATATATATATATATATATATATATATATATATATATATATATATATATATATATATATATATATATATATATATATATATATATATATATATATATATATATATAGGATATACACACACATATAATGACACACACAGAGTAACAAATTTATTAGAATGTTATGATGAGGTAAGCCAGTTCTTACAAGCAATAGAGGGCTGGGCAGATTGCATATTCTTCGATTTCTAGAAGACATTTGATCCGGTCTCACCTAGGAAACTTAATAAAAAGCTTCAAGGAATGTCAAGAATATGAGGGAATGTCTTGGAATGGTTAAAAGCTTGCTTAGAAGGAAGGGAACAGAGGGTTTGAGTTAGACACTCAGTATATGGTGTGAGTAAGGTTAGTTGTGGGGTTCTATAGGTTAAATTTTATGGCCCCTTTTGTTCCTTGAAGATGTA
Source organism: Halocaridina rubra (assembly GCA_037179515.1). Taxonomy (NCBI): domain Eukaryota; kingdom Metazoa; phylum Arthropoda; class Malacostraca; order Decapoda; family Atyidae; genus Halocaridina; species Halocaridina rubra. The sequence goes on along the minus strand of JAXCGZ010013469.1, from coordinate 39,967 downwards.
AATGAACTACTGGAGTCTGTAAATGCATTTTTGAATATAATTGCAGATAATGCAAAGAATTTGAAGAAAAGTAAGGGACGAGAACACTGGCTGAGAACTTCAGAAAGACCTGAATGGTATGCGTGAGTGGTCAGAAAAGTGGCTAGTAAAATTTACTGCTTCATAATGTCAGGTAATGAAAATGGGTACAAGTGCAAGAAGGACCAATTTTTGATACTCAATAAAAGGTGAAAAAATTTAAGAGACAGAAAATGAGAGTGATCTAGGAGTAAATATATTGGCAGATTTATCTCCAGAAAAACATATAAATGGCATAGTAGGGGCTGCTGTATATGATTTCTTAGGAAATTCAAGGATTGCTATCAGACACTTTAATGAAGGAAATGTTCAAAAAATATATATGTAACTTATGTGAGGCAAAAGCTTTAATATGCTATAGCCTTTTGGAATCTGCACTTGAAAAAAACTGGATAAAGTTCAGAGACATGCTATAAAACTGCTGCCAGCTATACGCAATCTCAATTATGAGGAGAGGTAAGGGAAGTTGACATACCATCATTCGTAGCTAGGTTCGGAAAACTGTAATATGAACATAGTGGCATTCAGATAGAATGCGTTCATTCCAAAATGAAGCAGATATAAGCTATAAGGTCTGCTTCCTTTTAACCTTCTGTGGTATAATTGTCTGCGCCTTGGCTTAGTAATCATAAGTCCTAGGTTTATGTTTTCACATTTGTAATGTGCTTATTTGGTTATTGTAGATTCCGAACGGGATTAGGAGTTGAATTAATTGCGAAAACGAAACCACGACTGAGGTTGAGGAAGCTGTAATATGAACATAGTGGCATCCAGATAGAATGCATTCATTCCTAAGTATAGAAGATATAAGCTATAAGGTCTGTTTCCTTTTAACCTTCTGTCTTGTAGTTGGTAGCGCCTTGACTTAGTAATTATAAGTCCTAGTTTCAAGTCCCAGCTGGGGTAAAAATGATTCATGTTTTCACATATGTAATTTGCTTGTTTGGTTATTGTTGGGCCCGAATGAGATTGGGAGTTGAATTAAATGCGACTACAAAACCATGAGTTAGGTTGGGGAAACGGTTATATTAACAGTGGCATTCAGATAGAATGCGTTCATTTCTAAGTATAGCAGATATAAGCTATAAAGTCTGTTTCTTTTTAACTATCTGTGGTGTAGTTGGTAGTGCCTTGGCTTAATAATTATAAGTCCTAGGTTCAAGTCCCGGTCGGGTTAAGAATAATTCATGTTTTTGTATACGCAATATGCTTTTTTGGCTATTGTTGGTCCCAAATGTGATTGGGAATCGAATTAAATGCGAAAACGAAACCACGAGTGAGGTTGGGGAAACTGTAAGATGAGCATAGTGGAATTCAGATAGAATGCATTCATTCCTATTAATAGCAGATATAAGCTATTAGGTCTGTTTCCCTTTTAAGACTTCTGTGGTGTAGATGGTAGCGGCTTGGCATAGTAATTATGTTTCCTAGGTTCAAGACCTGGTCGGGGTAAAAATTATTCATGTTTTCACATATGGTAGTTGGGGGAACTTTAATATGAACAAAGTGGCATTCAGATAGAATGCGTTCATTCCTAGTATAGCAGATAAAAGCTATAGGGTCTGTTTCCCTTTTAAGACCTTCTGTGGTGTAGTTGGTAACACCTTGGCACAGTAATTATGTGTTCTAGGTTCAAGTCCCAATCGGGGTAAAATTGACTCATGTTTTCACATATTGTAATGTGTTTATTTAATTATTGTTGGTCCCGAATGAAAATGGGAGTTGAATTAGATGCGAAAACGAAGACACGAGTGAGATTGGGGGAAACAGAGTGACATTCAAATAGAATGCGATCATTACTAGTATAGCAGATAAGAGCTATAAGGTCTTTTCCCTTTTAAGACCTTCTGTGGTGTAGTTGGTAGCACCTTGGCAAAGTAATTATGATCTAGGTTCAAGTCCAGGTAGGGGTAAAAATTATTCATGTTTTCACATAATGTAATGTGCTTATTTGATTATTGTTGGTACCGAATGAGGTTGAGAGTTGAATTAAATGAGAAAACAAACCCACGAGTGTGGTCAGGGGAAACTAATATAAACAGAGTGGCATTCAGATAGAATGCGTTCATTCCTAGTATAGCAGATAAAAGTTATAAGGTCTGTTTCCCTTTTAAGATCTTCTGTGGTTTAGTTGGTAGCACCTTGCCATAGTAATTATAAGTCCCAGGGTCAAGCCCCGGTCGGGATAAAAATTATTCATATATTCACATATGGTAATGTGCTTTATTTGATTATATATATATATATATATATATATATATATATATATATATATATATATATATATATATATATATATATATATATATATATATATTTATATATATATAATATATATATATATATATACATATATATATATATATATATATATATATATATATATATATATATATATATATATATATATATATATATATATATATATATATATATATATATATATATATATATATATATATATATATATATATATATATATATATATATATATATATATATATATATATATATATATATATATATATATATATATATATATATATATATATATATATATATATATATATATATATATATATATGCATGCATGTGTGTGATTACCTAATTGTGATTAACTAATTGTGTTTACGGGAAAGAGCCCAAATCTCGTATCTTCCCGTCTCCTCATCGGTTCCATTTTATACTTAGTGATACTTATCATACCTGTCCTTAAAACTATGGATTGAGATAGCATTAACTACCTCCTCGCTTAGCGAATTCCAATTATCAACTACTCTTACACTGAAAAAGTATTTTCTTACATCCTGCAAAGAAGTTTTCTTACGAAGCTTCAAACTATGACTTCTAGTTCTAGAGCCAGCCATATCAAAATATCGATCCCTATCCACTCTATCATAACCATGAAGGAATTTAAAGACTGTCACCATATCCCCCCTCACTCTTCTAGCTTCGAGTGATGGTAAGTCTAATTCCCTCAGCCTCTCATCATAACTGAGATTGCGTATTTCTGGCACCAATTTCGTGGCATTGAACTTTTTCAAGCTTAGCTATGTGCTTTTTCAAGTGCGGATTCCAAAAGGGGGCTGCATATTCGAGTTTTGGCCTCACATAGGTTACATAAATATTTCTGAACATTTCCTTGTCCATGTGCCTGATGGCTACCATTACATTTGATAAGAATGCATATGCTGCCCTTACTATGCCATTTATATGTATTTCTGGAGACAAATCTGCCAGTATGAGTGTGTGTGTGTGTGTGTGTGTGTGTGTGTGTGTGTGTGTGTATATATATATATATATATATATATATATATATATATATATATATATATATATATATATATATATATATATATATATATATATATATATATATATATATATATATATATATATATATATATATATATATATATATATATATATATATATATATATATATATATATATATATATATATATATATATATATATATATATATATATATATATATATATATATATATATATATATATATATATATATATATAAGTACAAACTGTTAGCATACAGCACTAAATAGTAAGGAGGCCCATCAGTGAAACAAAACTTATAAAACAATGCTATATTTCGGATCCTAACTGGATCCCTTCTCAAGCACAAGAAGGGATCCAGTTAGGATCCGAAATATAGAATTGTTTTATAAGTTTTATTACACTGATGGGCCTTCTTTTTATATATATATATATATATATATATATATATATATATATATATATATATATATATATATATATATATATATATATATATATATATATATATATATATATATATATATATATATATATATATATATATATATATATATATATATATATATATATATATATATATTTATTTATATATATATATATATATATATATATATATATATATATATATATATATATATATATATATATATATATATATATATATATATATATATATATAGTATATACACATATAATCACACACACAGAGTAACGGATTTATTAGAATGTTATGATGAGGTAAGCCAGGTCTTACAAGCAATAGAGGGCTGGGCAGATTGCATATTCTTCGATTTCTAGAAGACATTTGATCCGGTCTCACCTAGGAAACTTAATAAGAAGCTGCAAGGAATGTCAAGAATATGAGGGAATGTCTTGGAATGGTTAACAGCTTGCTTTGAAGAAAGGGAACAGGGGGTTTGAGTTAGATACTCAGTATTTGGTGTGAGGAAGGTTAGTTTTGGGGTTCTATAGGTTAAATTTTATGGCCCCTTTTGTTCCTTGAAGATGTAAATGAACTACTGGAGTCTGAAAATGCATTTTTTAATATAATTGCAGATGATGCAAAGAATTTGAAGAAAAGTAAGGTACGAGAACACTGGTTGAGAACTTCAGAAAGACCTTAATAGTATGCATGAGTGATCAGAAAAGTGGCTACTAAAATTCACTGCTTCATAATGTTAGGTAATGAGAATGGGTACAGGTGCAAGAAGGGCCAATTTTGGATACTCAATAAAAGGTAAAAAACTTCAAGAGACAGAAAATGAGAGTGATCTAGGAGTAAATATATTGGCAGATTCGTCTCCAGAAACGCATATAAATGGCATAGTAGGGGCTGTATATGATATCTTAGGAAATCCAAGGTTTGCTATCAGACACTTTAAAGAAGAAAATGTTCAAAAATATATATGTAACTAATGTGAGGCAAAAGATTTAATATGCTGCAGCCTTTTGGAATCTGCACTTGAAAAAAGCTGGATAAAGTTCAGAGACATGCTATAAAACTGCTGCCAGCTATACGCAATCTCAATTATGAGGAGAGGTAAATGAAGTTGACTTACCATCATTCACAACTAGGTTGGTTAAACTGTAATATGAACATAGTGGCATTCAGATAGAATGCGTTCACTCCTAAGTATAGCAGATATAATTTATAAGGTCTGTTTCCTTTTAACCTTCTATGGTATAGTTGGTATCGCATTGGCTTATTAATTATGAGTCCTAGGTTCAAGTTCCGGTTGGTATAAAAATGATTCTTGTCTTCACATATGTTATGTGCTTATTTGGTTATTGTAGGTCCCGAATGAGATTGGGAGTTGAATTAATTGCGAAAATGAAACTACGAGTGAGGTTGGGGAAAATATAATATGAACAGTGGCATTCAGATAGAATGCATTCATTCCTAAGTACAGCAGATATAAGTTATAAGGTCTGTTTCCTTTTAACCTTCTGTGGTGTAGTTGGTAGCGCCTTGGCTTAGTAATTATAAGTCCTAGGTTCAAGTCCCACTTAGGATAAAAATGATTCATGTTTTCACATATGTAATTTGCTTGTTTGGTTATTGTTGGGCCCGAATGAGATTGGGAATTGAATTAAATGCAACTACGAAACTATGAGTTATGTTGGGGAAACTGTTATATTAACAGAGTGGCATTCAGCTAGAATGCGTTCATTCCTGTGCATAGCAGATATAAGCTATATGGTCTGTTTCCTTTTAACCATCTGTAGTGTAGTTTGTAGTGTCTTGGCTTAGTAATTATAAGTCCTAGGTTCAAGTCTTGGTCGGGGTAAAAATTATTCATTATTTCACATATGTAATGTGCTTATTTGGTTACTGTGGGTCCCGAATGAGATTGGGAGTTGCATTACATGCGAAAACGAAACCACGAGTGAGGCTGGGGAAGCTGCAATATGAACATAGTGGCATTCAGATAGCATGTGCTCATTCCTATGTGTAGCAGATATAAACTATAAGGTCTGTTTCCTTTTAACCTTCTGTGGTGTAGTTGGTAGTGCATTGGCTTAGTAATTATAAATCCTAGGTTCAAGTCCCGATTGGGGTAAATATTATTCAAATTTTCACATATGTAAAGTGCTTATTTGGTTACTGTTAGTCCCGAATGAGATTGGGAGTTGAATTAAATGCGAAAACGAAACCACGCGTGAGGTTGGGGAAACTGTAATATGAACATATTGGCATGCAGATAGAATGCATTCATTCCTAAGTATAGCAGATATAAGCTTTAAGATCTGTTTCCTTGTAGCCTTCTGTGGTGTAGTTGGTAGCGCCTTGGCTTAGTAATTATAAGCCCTAGGTTCAAGTCCCGGTCGGGGTAAAAATAATTCATGTTTTCACATATGCAATGTGGTTTTTTTTTGCTATTGTTGGTCCCAAATGAGATTGGGAGCTGAATTAAATGCGAAAACGAAACCACGAGTGAGGTTGGGGAAACTGTAATATGAGCATAGTGGAATTCAGATAGAATGCCTTCATTCCTAAGAATAGCAGATATAAGGTATAAGGTCTGTTTCCTTTTAACCTTCTGTGGTGTAGTTGGTAGCACTGTTCCGGTTTTACGTCACGGACTCCCTTATCAACCAAGGGCTAGGACGGTTGCCTTCTTGCGAAGGACTTGTTTTGGCAAATGTAATCCTTACGCTGAGTGCATGCCTTTGCTAACCTCAGACCGTGACTGGGCGCGAACCCTCGACCTGACGCCTCAGAGTCGGAGACGCTACCGACTGAGCCACGGCGACTACCGGTGTAGTTGGTAGCACCTTGGCTAAGTAATCATAAGTCCTAGGTCCAAGTCCCGGTCGGGGTAAAAATGATTCCTGTATTCACATATGGAATGTGCTTATTTGGTTATTGTTAGTCCCGAATAATATTGGGAATTGAATTAAATGCAAAAACGAAACCATGAGTGAGGTTGGGGAAACTGTAATATGAACATAGTGGTATTCAGATAGAATGCATTCATTCCTAATTATAGCAGATATAAGCTATAAGTTCTGTTTCCTTTTAACCAACTGTGGTGTAGTTGGTAGTGCCTTGGCTTTGTAATTATAAGTCCTAGGTTTAAGTCCCGGTTGGGGTAAAAATAATTCATGTTTTCACATATGTAATATGCTTGCTTGGTTATTGTTGGACCCGAATGAGATTGGGAATTGAATTCAATACGATTACAAAACTATGAGTTATGTTGGGGAAACTATTATATTAACAGAGTGGCATTCAGATAGAATGCGTTCATTTCTAAGTATAGCAGATATAATGTATAAGTTCTGTTTCCTTTTAATCATCTGTGGTGTAGTTGGTAGCGCCTTGGCTTAGTAATTATAATTCTAAATTTCAAGTCCTGGTCGGGATAAAAATTATTCATGATTTCACATATGTAATGTGCTTATTTGGTTACTGTGGGTCCCGAATGAGATTGGGAGTTGAATTAAATGCGAAACCGAAACCACGAGTGAGGTTGGGGAAGCTGTAATATGAACATAGTGGCATTCAGATAGCATGCGTTCATACCTAAGTGTAGCAGATATAAGCTATAAGGTCTATTTCCTTTAAATCTTCTGCGGTGTAGTTGGTAGAGCCTTGGCTTAGTAATTATAAATCCTAGGTTCAAGTCCTGGTTGGGGTAAAAACGATTCAAGTTTTCACATATGTAAAGTGCTTATTTGGTTACTGTTGGTCCTGAATGAAATTGGGTGTTGAATTAAATGCGAAAACGAAACCACGAGTGAGGTTGGGGAAACTGTAATATGAACATATTGGCATGCAGATAGAATGCGTTCATTTCTAAATATAGCAGATATGAGCTATAAGATCTGTTTCCTTGTAGCCTTCTGTGGTGTAGTTGGTAATGCCTTGGCTTAGTAATTATAAGTCCTAGGTTCAAGTCCCGGTCGGGGTAAAAATAATTCACGTTTTCACATATGCAATGTGCTTTTTTGGCTATTGTTGGTCCCAAATGAGATTGGGAGCTAAATAAAATGCGAAACCACGAGTGAGGTTGGGGAAACTGTAATATGAACATAGTATAATTCGGATATAATGCGTTCATTCCTAAGTATAGCAGATATAAGCTATAAGGTCTGTTTCCTTTTAACCTTCTGTGGTGTAGTTGGTAGCACCTTGGCTTAGTAATTATAAGTATAATATTCAAGTCCCGGTTGGGGTAAAAATGATTCCTGTGTTCACATATGGAATGTGCTTATTTGGTTGCTGTTGGTCCCTAATAATATTGGGAATTGAATTAAATGCAAAAGCGAAACCACAAGTGAGGTTGGGGAAACTGTAATATGAAGATAGTGGCATTCAGATAGATTGCGTTCATTTCTACATATAGCAGATATAAGCTATAAGGTCCGTTCCCTTTTAACCTTCTATGATGTAGTTTGTAGCACCTTGACTTAGTAATTGCAAGTCCTAGGTTCAAGTCCCAGTTAGGGTAAAAATTATTCATATTTTCACATATGTAATGTGTTTATTTGGTTATAGTTGGTCCCGAATGAAATTGGGAGTTGAATTAAATGCGAAAACGAAACCATGTGTGAGGTTGGGGAAGCTGTAATATAAACATAGTGCATTCAGATAGAATGCGTTCATTCCTAAGTATAGAAGATTTAAGCTATAAGGTCTGTTTCCTTTTAACTTTTTGTGGTGTAGTTGGTAGTGCCTTAGCTTAGTAATTATAAGTCCTAGGTTTTTTTTTATTATGAGTGTTGACACTGGAACAGGCAAGGATATTGCCCTCATCTGGCATGGGTACCAAAAAAACAATAAGAATAAAAAGAAAAAGTAGAAGTATAAGGACAAGCCAGAAATAAGGGAAAGCCACATAATCCTAAAAGGACAGGCTGAAAGAATAGTCAAAGTGTTGCAGACCCAGAAATGTGGCAGGATTAGGCTCTGAGATGAAGATCTATCCGCCTTTGAAGGAACAAAGGTTATAAGAATTAGGATAGAAAAAGAGGAATAAGTTCCAGAGTCTGGAGGTGGATAGGGAGAAGCAGATGCTGCACTGACCAATCCGCAAGCTACTAATCTTCATACAGTACCTGTGAGACGAGACTGCTTGGCTAGTGTTGTGTGCCTCAGCAGTGGGGGAGGGATGCAACTCGTTAACTTATCAGAGCAGCGATGGAAGTGGTAAAGATAGAAAAGAGAAACGGATGAATCCTAATGATGAAGAGATATATAATCCGGATTAAAAGTAAGAGAAGGGTAATTAATGAATCTGATTGCTTTAGAGTCAACCCTATCAAGGAGATAAGTATAAGAAGAAGTACCCCAGATGTGAAAGCAGTGTTCTTAACAGGGACAGATGAGACCTTTATTGTTTTTAAGTAACTAAAAAGAGGTAAAGTAATAATTAGAAGCAGAAACCCCAATTCTTTGGATGCAGATTAAGAAATTTTGTTATGTGAATCATCCAAGACAAGCTAGATGCTGTCTGATGCATAGTATATTTATATAATTAAGAGGACTTCTCTTTAGTTTCGAAGATAATGGGGCTATTAGGAGGAGAAGATATATAGACAGTCAGAAACTAAATCTTTGAGTCATTAAATTTATCTAAATTGTGGGTGCTTCACTCAGACACTCTCTATAAATCGGAGTTGACAGTTGAAGAAAGAATGGTACGAGACTGATCACGAGTAGCAAATGAAGGATGACAAGATAAGTCAGAGGAAAAATGATGGAATGAATCATCGGCAAAGGTGTGGAGAAGAAAGGAGGATGGAGACTGAGGAGAATCGTTGAAGATGAGAAAGAACAGACCAGGTGAAAGAACAGAGGCCTGTGGAACACCACTGGTAATTAGGAATGAGCTAGATGTTGGGACGTCAACAACCACAAAAGAAAACTGTCAGAAAAAAAACTGAAAATCAGAGAACAGGAGAAAGGGGTAAAGCCATAAGCAAAGAGTTTAGCCAGCAAAACCTTAGAGATATCAAGGGTGATGATAACAGATTCCCCTTAGTTCCCCAGAGGGGATAACCATACATGAGTAAGACAAGACAATAGGTCACCAGTGGATCTTGCCTTGCAGAAGGCTAACTGATGATCAGAAATAAATGAGTTAGATTCAAGACGTTGCAAGAAGTGAAAACTGAGCAAAGCTCCGAATTCTTTAGCGATAGCAGAAGTTGGGGCAATAGAATAGTATGGTTACCCTTCTTCAGAAAAGATCGAAATATAGCATGCCTCCAAGATAAAGATAGATACTGGTGGAGAGAATAAGAAGAAAATGACCGCAAACCATAGGAGCCAGTTCATCTGCAACTCCTTAAGGAACCTTGAAGGGATACCATCGAGTCCAGATGCCTTATTTGTCTTTAGAAAGCAAAGAACCTCATGGACTTTGCATGAAGAAAGAATAAGGGAAGGCATAGGGTTAGAGAGGGGTAAAGTATGAGGAACAGGTGAACTGGAATCGCTTATGAAAGTGTTGGCAGAAAAATGATAGCCAAAGAGAGTGGCAATGGTAGGTCAAGCTATAGAGTCATCAGGACGAATGAGAGGGGGAAAGCTTGAGTTACAAAAACTTTTAGAGAGATTTTTGGCTAAGGACCAGAAAAATTTGTCAATGGGAGAGGATTTAAGCTCATCAACTTTTCTTCTTAAAAAAGAAACTGTAAGCCTTCAAATCTAAGCAATATAGTGATTCCTAGCTGTGATAATAGCAGAGCAAGTTAAATTAAAAGGAGAGGCTTGGTATGACAAGTATGCCTGATCCCTGGCCTGAATAGCCATGAAGCAGGCACAGCCAAACTAAGGATTAAGGGGAGAAAAAGTTTTCATAGTGGAGGGGCTTAATGCCTTCATTCCTGAGGTTATGATTTCAGCAACTATTAGGGCTACCTAATCAGGGTTTTGGGTCCAAAAGCAGTAATCATCCCTTTGGAAGTCAAAGAGAAACTTACGCAGATCATCACGTTGAGTTCACTTGAAGTACCAAAAGCAGCACTGAGAAGGAGGAATTGATGGAGAGGGAGCAAAAATGGAAGAGATTGAGATCAAAGAGTGCTTAGATTTACCAAGAGGTGATAGGATGTAATATGAGTAACTTGAAGGTTTAGAATAAAGAATAGGTCAAGAGTATTAACTGCATGGATGTGGCTTCCTGAAATACGAGTAGAATATTTGATAATTTGCTCCATATCATGAGTAATAGAGAAAGCAAGGGCCTCAACTCCTACCACATCAGTGTGAGAAGAATGAAGCCATTCACTGTGGTGTACATTGAAGTCTCCAGTATATTGAACTTCAGCATGTATGTGTGTGAAAAGATTGCAAGGACTGATATAAAGAGAACTGATATTCAAAGAAGGGCACAAAGTAAGTGGAGTTAGGAAAGCAGGAGTAGAAGGAAAAATTATAGTGGTAGTGGAGATATAGACCTTTAGCCAGAGAATTTCAAAGTCGGAAGATTCAAGGTCCATAAGCCTTGCAATGGGAGTGTTGGTGTTACAGTAGGTTCAGACCCCACCTTTGGAATGGAATCGAGAATACATTATAGTGAGAGATTTGCAATGGTTCAGGGGAGGCACGGCTAGACAAATTGGCTTCAGAAAGGAGAAGGTTAGGGAGGGATGTAACCAAGTACTGCTGCACAGACGAGAGACTGGAGTTCAGACCACAGATGTTAGAAAAGTGAAGAGTGAAAGAAACAGATTTATCAGGAGGTGCAAGGTCAAGATCAGAACAACTGCTACCATCAAGATGTTTTAAGATATGAGATTTGAACAAAGATTTGAATTCTTTATTGGTAGCAGAGATTAGGGCAATAGGTCGATAGCTGGAAGGACTAGGGTGGTCATCCTTATTCAGAAAAGATTGAAATATAGCATGCCTCTAAGATGGAGGTAGATTCTGGTTAAGAGAATAAGGCAAAAAAGACCAAAAGGTATGGGAGCCAGTTCATCAGCAAACTCTTTAACCCTTTTGTGCACCATAAGTTTTAATAAGTTTTCTTTCTATTCTCATTTGTGAATGCGTGTCTCTGGCCAGCAGTGTTTTAGCACACCAAGATATCTGGTTTCTCAGCTATTTTCCTCCCTCAAACCTATATTTATCATTATATATAGTATATCAGTGACTTCGTTATTTGTTGTAGATTTTCATGAATCAATAAAAAATGAGAAAATAATTCATAGGACCGTTCATGGACATGGAAAATAAAGTGCGCATAAAGACATGTGTGGTCTGAGTGATGAGTGAGGGAGACAAAAACTGCATTTGTTTTATGCCTTGCCCTTAAAGCCAGTTCAGTGGAGAGGGTTGCTAATTAGTTCATTCGGTAGAGATTGAGGAAACTTAAGCTCAACCAAAATATGACGCCACTGGCATAAATGTACCTATTTTATAATAATATTTTTGTTGAAATGGACGCCAAAGGCGTCATGGTGCACTGAGACCCTTAATATTTATACACACCATTGGCATCACTGTGCACGAGAGGATTAAGGAGCCTTGCAGGGATACCATTGAGTCCAGATGCCTTGTTTGTCTTTAGAAAGCTAAGAACCTCATAGACTTTGATTGAAGAAAGAATAAGAGAAGGCATAGGGATAGAGAGGCTTAAAGTACAAGAAACAGGTGAACTGGAATTGCTTATGGAGTGTTGGCAGAAAAATGATAGCCAAAGAGAGTAGCAGTGGGAGGTCAAGCTATAGAGCCATTAGGGCAAATGAGAGGGGGAAAGCATGAGTTACAAAAATTTTTGGAGAGATTTTTGGCTAAGGACCAGAAACATTTGTCAGTGGGAGAGGAGTTAAGCTCATCAACTTTTCTTCTTGAAAAAAAAAAGCTGTAAGTCTACGAATTTGAGCAGTACAGTGACTCCTATATGTAAAAATAGCAGAGCAAGTTAAATCAAAAGTAGAGGACTGATATGACAAGGATGCCTGATTCCTGGCCTGAATAGCCATGGAGCAGGCACAGCCAAATCAAGGATTAAGGAGAGAAAAAGTTTTCATAGAGGAGGGGCTGAACGCCTTCATTCCTGTGGTTATGATCTCAGCAACTATTAGGGCTACCTAATCAGAGTTTCGGGTCCAAAAGCAGTAGTCATCCCTTGGGATGTCAAAGAGAAACTTACGCAGATCATCACATTGGGTACGCTTGAAGTGCCAAAAATAGCACTGAGTAGGAGGAATTCATGGAGAGGGAGCAAAAATGGAAGAGATTGAGATCTAAGAGTGCTTAGATTTACCAAGAGGGGATAGTATGTAACATGAGTAGTTTGAAGGATTAGAATAAAGAAGAGTTCAAGAGTATTAGCTACATGGACGTGGCTTCCAGGAACATGAGTAGGATGTCTGATAATATGTACCAGATAGTGAGTAATAGAAAAAGCAAGGGCCTCAATTCCTACCACATCAGTGTGAAAAGAATGAAGCCATTCATTATGGTGTACATTGAAGTCTCCAATAAAGAGAACTTCAGCATGTGTGTGTGTGTATGAGAAGATTGCAAGGACTCATTTAAAGAGGACTGATATTCAAAGAAGGGCACAAAGTAAGTGAGGTTAGGAGAGCAGTTGCAGAAGAAAGAAATATAGTGGTAGTGGAGATATAGATCTTTAGCCAGAGAAAATCAAAGAGATTCAAGGCCCATGAGCCTTGCAATAGGAATGTTGGTGTTACAGTAGGCTCAGACCCCACCTTTGGAATGGAATCGAGAATACATGCTATAGTGAAAGACTTGAAATGGATCAGGAGAGGCATGGCTAGACAGATTGGCTGCAGAAAGAAGAAGGTTAGGGAGGGAAGTAACCAAGTACTGCTGCACAGACAAGAAGCTGGAGTTCAAACCACAGATGTCAGAAAAGTGAAGAGTGAAAACAACAACTCTATCAGGAGGTTCAAGGTCATGGGCAGAACCACTACTACCATCAAGATGTTTCAAGAAGTGAGAATTGAACAAACCATTGAATACTTTAGTGATAGCATAGGTAAGGACAATAGGTTAATAGTCGGAAGGACTAGAGTGGTCACCCTTTTTCAAAAATGATCGAAATATAGCATGCCTCCAAGATGAAGGTAGATTCTGGTTGAGAGACTAAGGCGAAAAAGACAGAAAGGTTCTGGAGCTAGTTCATCTGCAAACTCCTTAAGAAACCCTGCAAGGATATCATCGAGTCCAAATACCTTGTTTGTCTTTAGAAAACAAAGAACCTCATGGGCTTAGCGTGAAAAAAGAACAAGGGAGGGCATAAGGTTAGAGAGGGGTAAAGTACGAGGAACAGGTGAACTGGAATCACTTATAGAAGTGTTGGCAGAAAAATTATAGCCAAAGATAGTGGCTTTGTCAGTGGAAGGGCAAGCTATTAAACAATCAAGACAAATGAGAGAGGGAAAGCTTGAGTTAAAGAAGTTTTTGGAGAGGTTTTTGCACCCCTTTTGTCGGGTACTGAAGGCCATAAGCTGTGGACCTTTTATGATAATTGTAGAAATGAGAGAAAAAAAGAGAGCAAAGAGAAACAAAGATAGGGAGTGTAGCGGCTTGTCAGATTTAATGGGATGGTAAGAGATGTGTAATTAATACACCAGAATATTCGGTGTAGATGTAAGCAAAGGGAAAGAACCATGCCTGAAGTAATACTTAATCTGGAGCTGTGTTGGCCAGCCCTATTTAAGTCCGACATACTAATAATTGTAGAGTCTCAACAGGTGACTGATGTCATGTTCAACCTACTACCTCATATATATATATATATATATATATATATATATATATATATATATATATATATATATATATATATATATATATATATATATATATATATATATATATATATATATATATATATATATATATATATATATATATATATATATATATATATATATATATATATATATAACATTTATTCACGAAATACACGTGCATTTTATCATGCAAGATTTCCTTAGAATAGGATTTTTGACTTTAACAAGAGACATTATTATGTCTCTGTGTTTGCTATCCCATTTCTTAATCTGTTTGGATCATCCTCTATAGTTTGCCTTAGAAAGAATCGTTGCAAAGGCTATCTCGCAAAAAAAAATCATCTTGCAAGATGGTTTACAGTGATACAAACACAGAAAAAGAGGAAAACAACAAATTCTCAAATCCAGCATGGAGAATTTTTATGCAGATAACATTTATTCACGAAATGCGTATGAAGTTTATCATGCTTGTCTCCTTACAATAGGGTTTTGTGACTTTAACAAGAGATAGAATTATGTTTCTGGGTTTGCTATCCTATTTATTAATCTATTTGTATCATCCTCTGCAGTTCGTCTTAGAAAACATCATTGCATCCATCTTGCAAATGGCTTGTAGAGATACAAGCACAGAAAAAAAAGGAAAGCAACAATTTTCCAAAATCACATATCCAGCATGGAGAAATTTTATAGATATAACATTTATTCACGAAATGAGCATGAATTTTATCATGCTAGTTCTACTTAGAATAGGATTTTGCGAATTTATTATGTTTCTGGGTTTGCAATCCTATTTATTAATCTGTTTGTGTCATCCTCTGCATTTCGTCCTAGAAAGCATCGTTGCAGAGGCTATCTCGTACAAAATTCATCTTGCAAGATGTTTTAAAATGATACAAGCATTGAAAAAGAGGAAAGCAACAATTTTCCAAAATCCCAAATCCAGCATGGAGAATTTTTTTGCAAAAAACATTTATTCACAAAATGCAAGTGAATTTTATCATGCTAGTTCTCCTTACAATAAGATTTTATGACTTTAACAAGAGACAATATTTCTTAATCTGTTTGTGTCATACTCTGCAGTTCGTCTCAGAAAGCATAGTTGCAGAGCTTATCTTGCAAGAAATTCATCTTGAAAGATGGTTTAGTGATAAAAGCACAGAAAAAGAGAAAAACAACAATTTTCCAAAATCACAAATCCAGATATGGAGAATTTTTATGCAAATAACATTTATTCACAAAATGTACATGAATTTTATCATGCTAGTTCTCCTTAGAATAGGATTTTTTTACTTTAACAAGAGAAAATACTATGGCTCTGAGACATACTATTGTCTCTTGTTAGAGTCACAATATCCTATTCTAAGGGGAACTAGCATGATAAATTTCAGGCACCTTTCGTGAATAAATGTTATTTGCAGAAAAATTTTCCATACTGCATTTGTGATTTTTTGAAGTTGTTACTTTCCTCTTTCCAGTGCTTGTGTCACATTAAACCATGGGTGTGCAACCTTTTTTCCCAAAGGGCCACTAGTCACGACTCTGTTGGTATGGAGGGCCACATAACCTTACTATTTCATGCTATATACTACGATCGAAGACATATTATGTGAGATTATACTAATAAAGATAGATAATTAGTTTGTTACTGATTTTATTTAAATTGGGATCACAAAAATAAGAATTGTCTGAAACAAAAGTATTTTCCTTACTATAAATGAGCAAATGAAAGGCTACCATACCTTATTATTATAATGTACAAACATAAATAATTACTTATTATTGGTTAACTGGGATCATTAACATAAGAATTATCAAACACAGACATTTTCCTAATCATTAATGAGCAAATGAAAGGATACCCTAGTGAGATGGTTGATGTTGCATTTGGGACACCAACTCATCAATATCAGGCTGTATGGATGATGTGGCTACACGCAGGGTACATTCCAAATGTTCATCAGTAAGTAAAGACCTATGCTTGTTTTTAACTAGATTCATTTTTGAAAAAAGCTGCTCACATACATATGTGCTACCAAACACTGCCATCATTTTCCTTGCATGAGCAGAGAGTTTTGGATACACTGTTACTGATACATGCTTCTTATAAAACTGGTATACTGAACTATCATCAAACTTCTTTCTTAGTTCATCATTGCACTGTAGTTCAATTATTTCCATCTGTATGTCCTCGGGAATTGCTGTCACATCCACAGAAAAAGGAGAAGCAAAGACTTCAATGGCTTGTGAATGTTTCTTGAGGTCACCAAATCTTTCTGAAAATTCCTCTCGTAAGACTGCCAATTTGTCACCATACTTCTGATACTAAGGGTTGCTAGTGTCATGGTTTTTCAGTGTAGGAAAGTGGGCTGGGTTTTGGTTTCTGATTTGTGACTCCCACAGACGCAATTTTATCTGGAAGCCTTTGATCAGTGAGAACATCTCATTTATTAGTTGATCTTTTCCTTGAAGTCTAACATTCAGTGCACTAAGATGAACAGTTATATCTACTAAAAATGCTAAATCACATCTCCATTCCTTATCTCTCAATTCGGGGATAGCATTACCTTTCATATCTAAGAACAGCGCAATTTCTTCCAAAAGGTCATATGCTCTCTTCAACATTCCTGCTTTGCTTAGCCACCTTACCTCACAAAAATACTTCACATCACTGTACTCTGCATCAATGTCTGCCATTAACTGCTGAAACTCGCGGTGATTTAGACCTCTTGACCTAATGAAATTTACAGCTTTCACGAGAATATTAGTCAAATGCTGAAAGTTTATTGTCTTTGCACATAAAGCTTCCTGGTGTATGATACAATGCAGGACAATAAGTGAACCGAAGTCAATATTTTGAGACCCCATTCTAGTCTTCAGTAATAAACAACCCCATTTCTCTGACCAGACATCGCAGGCGCACCATCTGTTATAATGGAAACTAAATTAGTGTAGTCCAGTCCAAACCTTGCCAATGTTTTTTCCAACTCATCAAAAATAGATTGTCCTGTTGTGGTCCTCTTCATGCTTTGTAGTGAAGCCATTTCCTCTGTAATATTATAGTCATTGTCAACTCCCCTAATATACACAGCCAGTTGTGCAGTGTCTGCGGTGTCACAACTCTCATCAAGAGCAACAGAGTATGAAGTAAAAGCACTTACTCAATTGGCAATTGTACTTTCAATATTCCCTGAAAGACTGTCTATTCTTCTAGCAACAGTATATCTTGAAAGGCTTATGTTTTCAACTAGTTTCTTTTTGTCAGGAAACATATTGTCTGAGGCTACACACAAACATTCTTTAGCTACCTCACCATCAGAATAGGGCTTGAGTCTTTTTGCAAGGATTTGACTAATCAAAAACTTGTTTTGAGAGATGCATCATATTCCTTAAGTTTCTTTGTAAACACTGACTGTTGTCCTTTCAGAGATTTCTGCAAGAATGATATTTTTTCTTTGCGTGCTTCACCTGTCATATTTTCATATTCTTTGTGCTTTGTGATGTAGTGTCTTTTGATGTTATATTCTTTTAAAACAGAAATGGTTTCATGGCACACAAGGCACAATGCTTTCCCCCCTGATTGTATGCATAAATATTGTTCAGTCCATTTCTCTTGAAAACTCCGGTTCTCATCTGAAATCTTGCGTTTTTTTACTCGTAGAAGCCATTATTAGTGCAATAAGATCTCTCCTGCTGAGCAAAATATATAATTGGAAAAAGTTAACTTTAAATTAAAGACTAACTCTAATTAAGTTGTTTATATTGCAGTTTTGTGATTGGCTTTAGAAAGCTTGCAAGCAAAACATTTTGAAAATTATATATTTCTGCTGAAAATGTGGTATTAATTATATTGCAATCTATTACATTTTTCTTAATTAAAGGCTTTAATTAAGAATAATGTAATAGATTGCAATATAATTAGTACCAAATTTCAGCAGAAATATATAATTCTCAAAACGTTTTGCTTGCAAGTTTTCTAAAGCCAATCACAAAACTGCAACATAAACAACTTAGAGTTAGACTTAGAAAACCGGTAATCACAAATCAACCACAACAAATGAAGCACACTAATTTCACCACTTGAGTCTGAGATAAACTGAGAACTATATTAATTCCTGTACAGCTGTACTGCAAAGCATAGCAGAGAGTGTAAAAAGTGTAAACATCCAACCATAAAAATAATAATCGTTTCGGTGTTTACAAGGATCTTAAAAGGGGTTACTGATAACGATGACCCCTCGTACCATCGGTTATTGAGGAAGGGTTGTTGATGAAAACACAAGCGAGAGAGAGAGAGAGAGAGAGAGAGAGAGAGAGAGAGAGAGAGAGAGAGAGAGAGAGAGAGAGAGAGAGAGAGAGAGAGAGAGAGAGAGAGAGAGAGAGAGAGAGAGAGAGAGATTGAGAAAAAGTTGTTGGAATATTCAGTTCGAGGCTCTCTCTCTCTCTCTCTCTCTCTCTCTCTCTCTCTCTCTCTCTCTCTCTCTCTCTCTCTCTCTCTCTCTCTCTCTCTCTCTCTCTCTCTGAGGGCCGCACTATAGCTTATTAATTTTTAGGAGAAACGGCAGCAATGAAAGCCTTTGAGGGCCGCATGCGGCCCTTGGGCCGCAGGTTGCACACCCCTGCATTAAACCATCTTTCAAGACGAATTTCTTGTGAGATACCACTGCAACGATGCTTTCTAAAATAAACTGCAGAGAATATTCAGAACAGATTAATAAATAGGATAGCAAACCCAGGGACAAAATATTGTCGCTTGCTAAAATCATAATATCCTATTCTAAGGAGAACTAGCATATATATATATATATATATATATATATATATATATATATATATATATATATATATATATATATATATATATATATATATATATATATATATATATATATATATATATATATATTTATATATATATATATATATATATATATATATATATATATATATATATATATATATATATGATTCTGTTTCACGAGAAATACGTGAATTTTGTAAATGTGAATATTATGGCTACATAAGGAGAATGAGAGAAATATTGAGATCCTTAGTACTTTCGAGTATATTTATCTAATACACATCTTCAGATGTATCTCTGAAGATTAGTAGTATATAAATATACTCGAAAGAGTATATATATATATATATATATATATATATATATATATATATATATATATATATATATATATATATATATATATATATATATATATATATATATATATATATATATGTGTGTGTGTGTGTGTGCGTGTGTGTGTGTGTGTGAGTGTGTGTGTGTGTGTGTGTGTTTGTGTTCGTGTATATATATATATATATATATATATATATATATATATATATATATATATATATATATATATATATATATATATATATATATATATATATATATATATATATATATATATATAGAGAGAGAGAGAGAGAGAGAGAGAGAGAGAGAGGTGTGTGTGTGTGTGTGTGTGTGTGTGTGTGTGTGTGTGTGTGTGTGTGTGTGTGTGTGTGTGTGTAATTACCTAATTGTGTTTACGGGAAAGAGCCCAAAGCTCGTATCTTCCCGTCTCCTGATCGGTTCCATTTTAAACTTAGTGATACTTATACCTGTCCTTAAAACTATGGATTGCGATAGCATTAGCTACCTCCTCGCTTAGCGAATTCCAATTATCAACTACTCTTACACTGAAAAAGTATTTCCTTACATCCTGCAAAGAAGTTTTCTTACGAAGCTGCAAATTATGACCTCTAGTTCTAGAGCCTGCCATATCAAAAAATCGATCCCTATCCACTCCATCATAACCATGAAGGAATTTAAAGACTGTCACCATATCCCCCCTCAATCTTCTAGCTTCGAGTGATGGTAAGTCTAATTCCCTCAGCCTCTCATCATAACTGAGATTGCGTATTTCTGGCACCAGTTTCGTGGCATGTCTTTGAACTTTTTCAAGCGTAGCTATGTGCTTTTTCAAGTGTGGATTCCAAAAGGGGGCTGCATATTCGAGTTTTGGCCTCACATAGGTTACATAAATATTTCTGAGCATTTCCTTGTCCATGTGCCTGAAGGCTACCCTTACATTTGATAAGAATGCATATTCTGCCCTTACTATGCCATTTATATGTATTTCTGGAGACAAATCTGCCAGTATGTTTACTCCTAGATCTCTCTCATTTTCTGTCTCTTGAAGTTGTACTCCAGCCACCGATTAGTCAAGCTTGGGCCTTCTTGCACTTGTACCCATTCTCATTACCTTACATTTTGAAGTATTGAATTTCATTAGCCACTTTTCTGACCACTCATGCAGACTATTAAGATCTTCCTGAAGTTCTCTACCATTGTTCTTGTTTCTCACTTTCTTCACTATCTTTGCATCATCTGCAAACATATTCATGAATGAATTTACAGCCTCTGGTAGGTCATTTACAAATACAAGGAACAAAAGTGGCCCTAAAACTGAACCCTGTGGAACTCCACTACTAACTCTTCTCCATTCAGACACTGAGGGTCTTACTCTAACCCTCTGTTCCCTTCCTCCTAAGTAAGTTTTTATCCATTCCAAAACATTTCCACCTATTCTAGCCATTGCTTGAAGCTTCCTAATAAGTCTCCCATGTGGAACAGTGTCAAACGCTTTCTGGAAGTCTAGGAATATGCAATCTGCCCAGCACTCTCTTTCCTGTAAGATTCGGCTTACCTCATCATAAAATGCTAATAAGTTTCTTACTGTTGATGTACCTTCTCTGAAGCCATGTTGCCTCACTGACAAAAAGTTGAAGGATTCCAAGTGAAGAGAGATATGTTTCCTTAGTAGTTTCTCCATTAATTTGCAAACTATGCTGGTCAAGGAAACTGGTCTTTATTTCAGAGCCGTGTCCCTCCTTCCCTTTAGATGATAGGTATCACGTTTGCTTGTTTCCAGCATCTTGGAATGTCCCTTGACTCCAGTGACTTTATAAATATGATACTTATGCCACTGATATTGAGTTTGCGCATTTTTTAAGTACATGAGGGGATATGTCATCAGGACCTGTAGCTTTATGAACATCTAACTCCATCAGCGCCTTGCATACCTCTGTGGCTGTAAGGTTAATATTCTCTAATACCGGCCCTTGAGCTTCTATTTCTGCAATCTGAGGGGGTGGGGTATTTTCTACTGTAAATACTGACTGAAACTCGTTGTTCAATTCTTTGCAGATCTCTTCATCTGTCTCAGTGATGCTTCCATCCGCTCTCTTAAGCCTTAAAACCTGTTCTTTTATCTTCAGTTTTCCTCTGATAAAGCTGTGGAAAAGCTTGGGATTTTCTTTAGCCTTCCTGGTGATATCCCTCTCATTGTCTCTCTCTGCCTCTCTTCTTTTACTTAGGTAGTCATTTCTTGCTCTTTTGTAGGTTTGCCAGGCATTTATGTTTTTTCTCCTCCTATACCTTTTCCAGCATTTGTCTCTCCACTCCTTAGCTCTTTTACACTCATTATCGAACCATTTCTCTCTGGCATGAATTACACCTACTTTGGTGAAAGGTATGCAGCAATCTACTATCTTTCCATATTTCTCACAAAATATGTCATACATTTCTTGTACAGATTTGTTGTAAAATAAGGTTCTCCAGTCAATAACTGCAAAAAGCTCATTCATTTTGATGTAATCTCTTTTCGGATAGTTCCTCCTCATGTCCTCAGTGCCTCTACTCTCAGGCAGAATATCTTCAATGATATTCTCCATCAACAACACACAGTGGTCACTCTTTCCAATTGGTGGTTCATACTCAATTTTTTCAATATCCAACACAATATCTGTGAACACTAGATCAAGTAGTGATGGCTCATCCCCACCCCTTGCCCTCGTTGGTTCCATTACATGTTGGTGTAGGAAATTTCCTTGTACGCAATCTTGGAATCTTGCCCCGAATGAGTCCTCACCACTGTGTGGGTCAAGATTTATCCAATCTATCTCTTTATGATTAAAATCTCCCATAATCAAAATCCTACATTTTCTCTCCTGTGCCATGTTAACAACTGAGTTTATGACTTCAATAGTACCTATATGACTTTCCTCATGAACTTCTAGCCTATTCTGGTTCCTTGGTGGGTTATATACAACAGTTATTATAATGCTCTTTGACCCAGTATTTATGCGAGCAACAAGAAATTCCTTGAACTCACTTTCTATAGCCAAGTTTATTTCTTCAGCTTGAATCCTTTCACTTATGAGCAGTGCTATCCCTCCACCAGTCCTCTCAGATCTTTCAACCCTTAATATTCTGAAGCCCTTAGGAAAAACTGTGACACTGTTTATGTCCTCACTCAACTTAGTCTCTGTAATTGCTACTATATCTGCCTTACTGTTGTGAATCCTATCTTTTAATTCTACTGCCTTACCAGCTAATCCATCAGCATTTGTGTATAACAATCTTAATTATGCCCAATCCCCTGATCTTTTGTCATTATCTTCTTTATCTCCCCTTTGTCTGGAAGAACTCTGAAATGAAAAATTTTTCTTCTCTTCTTCATTTCTTTCCTCATTTAACCTTCTTGCCTATTGCAACAAATTTTTTATCTTTCCCATCTCTTCCTGTGTTCTGTATCGTCTTCTTTGAATTCATGAAGGTCTTTTAGTCCTTGTTTTCTCAACAATATATCCCTACATGTTTCCCCTCTCTCAAAGGTTACTTTTGTTATTCTCGGTTTCCTTCCCTCAAATATTTGCTTAGTTGGTGAATGTTTACAATATCCTCAGGACCACAAACTACTCCAAGCTTTCTTATCAGGTCTACAACCCTAGCTATATTTTCTTCAAGTCTCCCCTGCCATGTGTGTGTGTGTGTGTGAACGTGTATATATATATATATATATATATATATATATATATATATATATATATATATATATATATATATATATATATATATATATATATATATATATATATATATATATATATATATATACATATATATATATATATATATATATATATATATATATATATATATATATATATATATATATATATACATACATAATATCCATATACTATATATATATATATATATATATATATATATATATATATATATATATATATATATATATATATATATATATATATATATATATATATATATATATATGTATTTATGTATGTATGTATGTATGTTTGTATGTATGTATGTATGTAAGTAAATAATTGTTCTTACGGGAAAGAGCCATAAGCTCTTAACTTCCCGTCTCTTAGTCGGTTCCATTTTGTATTTAGTGATACTTATACTTGTCCTTAAAGATACCGATTGAGTTAGCATTAACTACCTCCTTGCTTAGCGATTTCCAATTATCAATTACTCTTACACTAAAAAAAAAAAAAGTACTTCCTTACATCATGCATAGAAGTTTTCTTACAAAGCTTCAAACTACGACCTCTAGTTCTAGTGCCGGGCATATCAAAATATCAATCCCTATCCACTCTGCCATAACCATGAAGGAATTTGAAAAAAATCACCATATCCCCCTCATTCTTATACCTTCAGGTGATGGTAAGTCTAATTCCCTCAGCCTCTCATCATAATTGAGATTGCGTACTTCTGGCACTAGCTCCGTGTCATATCTCTGAACTTTTTCCAGCTTAACTACATGCTTTTTCAAGTATGGATTCCAAAAGGGGGCTGCATATTCAAGTTTTGTCCTCACATAGCTTTCATAAATATTTCTGAACATTTCCTTGTCCATGTGCATGAAAGCTGCCCTTACATTCCCTAAGAAAGCGTATATTGCCCTTACTGTGCATTTATATTCAGTTCCCGAGACAAATCTGCCAGTATGTTTACTCCCAAATCTCTCATTCTCTGTCCCTTGAAGTTCTGCTTCTGCCATTGAGTAGTCATGCTTGGGCGTTCTTGCTTTTGTACACATTCTCATTATCTTACATTTTGGAGTATTAATTTTCATTAGCCACTTTTCTGACCACTCATCCAGACTATATAGAAATTCCTGAATTTCTCTACCATTTTGCTTGTTTCATGCTCTCTTCACAATCTTTGCATCATCAGCAAACATGTTCATGAATGAATTTAGAGACTCTGGTAGGTCATTTACATATATAAGGAACGATAATGGGCCTAAAACTGAACTTTGTGGAACTCCACTATTAACTCTTCTTCATTCAGACATCGTATTTCTTAGTATAGCCCTCTGTTCCCTTCCCTCTAAGTATGTTTCTATCCTTTCCAAGACACTTCCACCTATTCTCGCCATTGCGTGAAGCTTCTTAAAGGGTCTCCAGTGTAGGACCTTGTCAAATGCTTTCTGGAAGTATAGGAATATGCAATCTGCCCAGCCATCTCTCTCCTGAAATATTCGGCTTACCTCATTTAAAAATTGTAAAAAGTTTGTTACTATTGCTCTACCTTCTCTGAAGCCATGTTGTCTCACTTACAAAAAGTTGAGGGATTTCAAGGGATGAGAGATGTGTTTCCTTAGTATTTTCTCTATAACTTTGCAAACTATGCTGGTCAAGGAAACAGGTCTGTAGTTTAGAGCCGTATCCCTCCTTCCATTTTTGAAGATAGGTACCATGTTCACTTGTTTCCAGCATCTTGAAAACTCCCCTGACTCCAGCGACTTTCCAAATATGGTACTGAGTGCCGTTGATATTGATTTAATGCATTCTTAAGTACATAAGGGGATATATCAACAGGATCTGTAACTTTAAGGGCATCTAACTCCATCAGCGCTTTGCATACCTCTGTGGCTGAAAAGATGATGTTCTCTCATGCTGGCCCATGAGTTCCTGTCTCTGCAATCTGAAGGGTTGGGGTATTCTCTACTGTAAATACTGTCTGAAACTCCTTGTTCAATTCTTCGCAGATTTCTTCATCCATCTTAGTGATGCTTCCATCCGCTTTCTTTAGCTTTAACACCTTTTCTTATACCTTCAGTTTTCCTCTGATAAAGCTGTGGAAAAGCTTGGGATTTTCTTTAGCCTTCCTGGTGATATCCAATTCATAGGTTCTCTCTGCCTCTCTTCTTTTAAAGGTAATAATTTGTTGCTCTTTTATAAGTCTGCTAGGCATTTGAGTTTTCCTCCTCCTATACCTTTTCCAGCATTTTTTTTTTTGTCCCTCCACTCCTTAGCTCTCTTACGAACCATTTCTCTCTGGCATGAATAACTCCTATATTGGTGGAAGGTATGCAACAATCTACTAGCCCCCCATCTTCCTCACAAAAGATGTCGTACATTTCTTGTACAGAATTGTTATTAAATAAGGTCCTCCAGTCAATAACTGCAAAAAGCTCATTTATTTTCATGTAATCTCCTTTTGGATAGTTCCTTCTCATGCCCTAAGTGCCTCTACTTTCAGGTATAATATCTACAATGCTATACTCCATCAGCAACACACAGTGGTCACTTCTTCCAATTGATGGTTCATACTCATATTTTCAATATCCAACACACATTATCTGTGAAAACTAGAGCAAGCAGCGATGGCTCATCCCCACCCCTGGCCCTCGTTGATTCCAGTACATGTAGGTGTAGGAAACTTCCTTATATGCAATCTAGGAATCTTGCCCCGAATGAGTCCTCCCCACTGTGTGGGTCAAGATTTATAGTATCTTTCTATGATTAAAATCTCCCATAATAAAAATCCTACATGTTCTCTCCCATGCATTATTAACAACTGAGTTTATGACTTCAGTAGTAACTATATGACTTTCATCATGAACTTCTATCCTATGTTGCTTCCTTGGTGGGTTATATACAACAATTATTATAATGCTCTCTGACCCAGTATTTATGCTAGCAACAAGGAATTCCCTGAACTCACTTTGTATAGCAATGTTATCCCTCCACCAGTCCTCTCAGCTCTTGCAACCCTTAATATTCTGAAGCCCTTAGGAATAACTGTGACACAATTTATGTCCTCACTCAAATTATTCTCTGTAACCACTACTATATCTTCCTTACTTTTGTGAATCCTATCCTTTAATTCTACTGCCTTTCCAACTATTTCATCACCAATTGTTTACAGCAATCTCAATTAGGTCCCTTCCACTGATCTTCTTTAATTATATTCTTTATCCTCCCTTTGTTTGCAATAACTCTGAAACAAAAGTTTTTCTTTTTTTCTTCATTTCTTTCTTCATTCAACCTTCTAGCCTCTTGCAACAAGTTTTTTATCCTTTCCATGCCTTCCTGTGTTCTGTATGGTCGAATGAACACTGGTTTGAATTTTTGAAGGTCTTTTAGTTTTTTCTCATCAATATTTTGCTACATGTGTCCCCTCTATCGAATGTTACTTTCGTAGGTCTTTCCTATCCCTCCCTAAAATATTTACCTAGTTGGTGAATATTTATAATATCCTCTGGATCACATAATACCCCAAGCTTCCTTAGCAAGTCTAAAATCCTAGCTACCAACTACACAACATGTTTTCACATATGGCAAAGTGCTTATTTGATTATTGTTGGTCCCAAATACGATTGAGATATTAATTAAATGCGAAAACGAAGCCACGGGTGATTTTAGGGGAAACTGTAATATAAACAGAATGGCATTCAGATAGAATGCGCTGTAAGGTTTGTTTCCCTTTTAGACCTTCTGTGGTGTAGTTGGCAGTGCCTTTGCACAGTAATTATGTGCCCTAGGTTCAAGTCCCGGTTGGGTAAAAATTATTTATATTTTCACATATGGTAACGTGCTTATTTGATTACTATTGGTCCCAAATAATATTGAGATTTGAATTAATTGCTAGTGAAGTTGGTGGAAACTGTAATATGAACAGAGTGGCACTCAGATAGAATGCATTCATTCCTAGTCTAGCAGATATAGCTGAAAGGTTTGTTTCCCTTTTAAACCTTCTGTGGTCTAGTTGGTGGCGCCTTTGCACAATAATTATGTGTCCTAGGTTCAAGTCCCTGTCAGGGTAAAAATTATTCATGTTTTCACATATGATAATATGCTTATTATATATATATATATATATATATATATATATATATATATATATATATATATATATATATATATATATATATATATATATATATATATATACATATATCTACCTTGGCTGTTTCCCCCTAATTGGGTGGTAGCCGACATCAAGATAGGAAAACAATAAGGGGATTACTTTGCTCTATGGGCAATGACAAGGGAGCTAGCGACCGTTCAGATGGCACTGCTGGAGTGCCACAGCCCATCCTCCCGGCTCTTCCACAACCTGTGTCGCTTCACAACTGCCAACTCCTCCTACTACCCCTACCACAGGGCTACCTCTGAAAGATGCAGCCCTGTGGTAACAGCAGATGTCCATCAGAGCTGCGTCACAATCGCTCGCCACTCATTCCTATTCCTAGCACGCTCGCTTGCTTCCCTCACATCCATCCTCCTATCATTCAGAGCTCTCCTTACTCCATCCATCCATCCAAACCTAGGCCTCCCTCTAGCATTTCTCCCATCAACTCTCGCATTCATCACCTTTTT
This sequence comes from Halocaridina rubra, assembly GCA_037179515.1. Taxonomy (NCBI): domain Eukaryota; kingdom Metazoa; phylum Arthropoda; class Malacostraca; order Decapoda; family Atyidae; genus Halocaridina; species Halocaridina rubra. The sequence continues at coordinate 11,890 of JAXCGZ010013469.1, read as the reverse complement.
CAACAGCCTCTCATCATCCATCCTTTCCACATGGCCAAACCATCTCAGAACATTCATATCTACTCTGGCTGCAATTTCTCTCCTCACACCCGTTTTTGCTCTCACCACTTCATTCCTAACCCTATCCAATCGAGATACATCAATCATACCCCTCAGTCATTTCATCTCAAACACATTTAGTTTCCGTCTCTCACTTACTTTCACAGCCCATAACTCTGATCCATACATCACAGTTGGCACAACCACTTTCTCATACAAAACTTTCTTAACATTCATTTCCAACCCTCTATTCTTCATCACTCCTTTCAATGCACCTAACATTTTACATCCTTCATTCACTCTGTGACACACATCTGCTTCCACTCCACCATTTGCAGCTATAACCGAGCCTAAATACTTAAACTGATTAACTTCCTCAAGTGTCTCTCCATTCAACACAACATTCAATCCAGCACCATCCTCATTTCTTGTACACCTCATAACCTTACTCTTTCCCACATTCACTCGCAACTTCCTTCTCTCACACACCATTCCAAATTCTGACACTAACTGACACAGCTTTTCCTCTGAATCTGCCACCACCACAGTATCATCTGCAAACAGCAACTGATTCAGCTCCCACTCGTTATCATCCCCATCTACCATTCTCAAACTTCGACCACGCACTCGCTCATTCACCTCTCTTACAACTCCATCAATATACAAATTGAACAGCCATGGTGACATCACACATCCCTGTCTCAGTCCCACACTCACTGGAAACCACTCACTCACTTCATTCCCTACCCTAACACAAGCTCTACTGCCCTCATACAAACTCTTCACTGCATGCAACAATTTACCATTAATTCCATATAATCTCAAAACATTCCACATAGCCTCTCTATCAACTCTATCATATTCTTTCTCCAAATACAAAAATGCAAAATACACATCCTTAACCTTTGCTAAATATTTCTCACATAACTGCATAACTATAAAAATCTTATCTATGCAACCTCTACCTCTCCTAAAACCACTCTGCACTTCCACGATCACATATTCTGTCTTATCCCAAATCCTATTAACCAGTATCCTACCATATACTTTTCCTACCACACTCAACAAACTTATACCCCTAAAATTACTGCATTCATACACATCTCCCTTACCTTTGTATAGGGGCACTATACAGGCAATCACCCATTCCACTGGCACCAATGACAACATAAAGTATATATTAAACACTCTCACTAACCATTCGAGTACAGTAACACACCCTTCTTTCAACATCTCCGCTCTCACACCATCCATTCCAGGTGCTTTACCTGCATTCGTTTCATACAATGCCCTTTTCACCTCCTCTCTTGTAATCTTTTTCTCATTTTCATCTTCCATTACTGGCCCTTGAACACTCCCCCACTGCAACTATAGCTGCCTCTCTATCTTCATCAACATTCAGCAAGCACTCAAAATATTCTGCCCATCATTTCCTTGCATCGTTCCCTCTTAACATCTGTCCATTCACATCTTTCACTGTCTCTTCCATCCTCGATCCACCCTTCCTTACTCTCTTCACTTCTTTCCAAAACTTCTTTTTATTCTCCTCATATGCCCTACTAAAATCCTGTCCCCACCTAACATTTGCCAACCTCTTCTCTTCCTCTACCTTCCGCTTGGTTTCCACATTTTTCTCCCTATATCTTTCATACTTCTCTCTACTTTTACACTGCAGCCATTCCTCAAAAGCCCTCTTTTTCTCTTCCACCTTCATTTTCACCCCTTCATTTCACCACTCGCTGCCCCTCCTCATGCCACCTCCAAAAAAACTCTTTCCACACACATCACTTGCATGTCCCACAAAACATTCTTTCATCAACCCCCATTCCTCCCCTAACTCCCCAACTTCTCTTTCTTTCACCCTGTCATATGCTACTCTCAACCTGTTCTGATATTCCTGTCTCTTCTCGGGCTTTTTCAACTCTTCCACCTTCACTATTTCCCTTCTACATCCCCAACACTATTTCCCCACTCTTTTGCTACTACCACTTTTGCTTCAACCAAAACATGATCAGACATCCCAGCAGCCGCACCCCTGAATGCATGCACATCTTTCACTCTACCAACCATGCTCTTTGCTACTAACACATAATCCATCAATGCTCTTTCTTTCGCTCTTCCATTTGCCACTCTCATCCATGTATACTTATTTATTAACTTCTTCTTAAATAAACTATTACCTATCACCAACTCTTGCTCCACACACATATCTAACAGTCTCTCGCCACTCTCTTTCCCACCTGGTACCCCATACTTTCCTACAACACCTTCTATCTCTCCATCACCAACTCTGGCATTCAAGTCACCCAACACAACTACATAGTTCCTTCTACTCAGACCATCCACACATCTAGTTCACTCATTCCAGAATTCATCCCGTTCTTCCTCACTTCTCTCACATCCTGGCCCATATGCACTAACAATAGCCCAACATTCCCTTCCTATCCTAGCCCTCACCCACATCAGCCTACATGACACTTCTATCCATTCCACTACCTTATTTACCATCCATTCACTCAGCAATAATGCCACACCTTCTCTCGCTCTCCCCTATTCAACCCCAGACACCCTACCCGTCACATTACCAAATGCCACTTCTCCTTTTCCTTTCATCATCGTCTCACACAATGCCAATACATCCATCCTCCTCCTACCAAACATATATCCAATCTCACATCTTTTGCTCTCTATCGTACTACAACCACGCACATTTAGACACCCCAAAACAAGAGTTTGGAGGGAAATTATTCTCCCCTCTACTCCCCTTCTTCTTTGACGTCTCGCAGGAGGTTGATACAAGGGGGGGATTCCTAATCCCCCCCCGCCAAGTCCACTTTTAGTCGCCTTTTACGACACCCAGGGAATACGTTGAGGCTATTCTTTGATGTTGTGCCCGCCACCACAGGGCATATATATATATATATATATATATATATATATATATATATATATATATATATATATATATATATATATATATATATATATATATATATATATATATATATATATATATATATATATATATATATATATATATATATATATATATATATATATATATATATATATATATATATATATATATATATATATATATATATATATATATATATATATATATATATATATATATATATATATATATATATATATATATATATATATATATATATATATATATATATATATATATATATATATATATATATATATATATATATATATATATATATATATATATATATATATATATATATATATATATATATATATATATATATATATATATATATATATATATATATATATTTGTATATATATATATATATATATATATATATATATATATATATATATATATATATATATATATATATATATATATATATATATATATATATATATATATATGTATATATATATATATATATATATATATATATATATATATATATATATATATATATATATATATATATATATATATATATATATATATATATATATATATATATATATATATATACATATATACACACACACACACACACACACACACACACACACGAGCTTTGGGCTCTTTCCCGTAAACACAATTAGGTGATCACACACATAGAATGCGTTCATTCTTAAAATGGCAGATATAAGCTGCAAGGTATGTTTCCCTTTTAAGACCTTTTGTGGTGTAGTTGGTAGCGCCTTGGCACAATAATTACATGTCCCAGGTTCAAGTCTCGGTCGAGGCAAAAATGATTCATGTTTTCACATTTGGTAATGTGCTTATTTGATTATTGTTGATCCCGAATGGGATTGGGAGTTGAATTAAATGCGAAAACGAAACCACAAGTGAGGTTCGGGGAAACTGTAATATGAAGATAGTGGCATTCAAATAGAATGCGTTCATTCCTAGAATGGCAGATATAGGCTGTATGGTCTGTTTCCCTTTTAAGACCTTCTGTGGTGTAATTGGTAGCGCCTTGGCTTAGTAATTATAAGTCCCAGGTTCAAGTGCCAGTCGGGGTAAAAATGATTCATGTTGTTGGGAGCTGGATGGGCATCCAGCCTTATTTCCTCAGTTCTAACCTGTGTGTTCACTCCCATTCGAATAAGGACTAATTGTAATACATGAAAGCGACATATATATATATATATATATATATATATATATATATATATATATATATATATATATATATATATATATATATATATATATATATATATATATATATTATCTTTTCCTATTGACATTTTACTTCAGTAAAAGTAAAAAGAAATATATATATATATATAATATATATATATATATATATATATATATATATATATATATATATATATATATATATATATATATATATTATATATATGGCATTAATACTCCCCCAATCAATCTGAGAAACAGTAGAGAATAATAGGTTGTGTTGATAGCTGATCACATCCATTTATTACAAAGAATGTCCAACACATGTGCTCCCGACTGTAGCTTATGCAGTAGAGTCGCTGATACAAATTGCAAGTACTGAGTTCACAATGGGTAGAACAAAGACATAAATTGAATCTTAATATAATGGTAGATATCGGGAAGCTTTATTCACAATATATATTGAAAGATTTGTGGTCACGACTTCGGACGAGTCTAAAAAGATATGAGAGGAGAAAATTCCACCTTTAAAAATGTTTAGAATAAACTGGATTCCCAAGCGAGTTTATTAGTTCCTATAAAGCATCATCATGAAATACTTTAGTTCTTTTTGCATATTTAAATGAGCAAGAAGATGCCGACTAAAATTCAATAACAAATTATCACATCTTTTTAATAGCACTGGGTTGAAAAATACGTATATCTATGATAATTCCAAAGCCCATAATGCACATGATTCTGATGGACTGTCATTCCCTTTGGTGTGCCTATTACTCTTGCTGAGTTCAAAGGGATTAGGAGATGACAGTCGCCACTATACTCCCACGCTATTTGAATAGAGCTTCAATTAAATTAATATTATTTATTAATTTCAATATTTTTGTAGTATTAGGAGGTTAAAACTCGAATTCTTTATCAGCAAGTCGTCAATATAAGATTTCAATTAATACAGACTAATACGGCAGTTGATGGTATTATCCAAGTCTTTAACACCCATTTATTATCAGTGATATAGAAGACATTAACATTTCATTTAACACCACTTACCTTGGCTATCACTTTCTTACCAAACCAAGAAGCATCACGTCCAAAGTGAGGGCAGTTGGTGTCAAGTACTCAGGAAAAGGCCCATGGAACTTTTGCCAAACTGTAGTGCGTCAACAAATCTTATAGAGCCAATGGTTTTATTACAGTCAGTTGCCCCTAAAGTATAGTTCCAAATCTGTTGATTAAGACAATACATAAAGTGGATAATACAATTCATGGGATAACAAATTATAACAACTTTTTTATAGCACAATAAAATAAAAGAGTTAAATACAAAAGGAACAGAAAAAGGAAAAAGATTACTGCAAAAGGTCTCTCAGCATCGGTTTGTATGACATATGTAAGAGAATTATTGAATCTATTTTTCTTTTCTTATGTTTGTATCCACATGGGTATGCTAGGTAAGGTTAGTCAGGACTACTCGTTGTCCCGCCTATTCAGTACAGTTGCTGCAGATATTAATATAGTCGTCCATACAAGTACCCCTAACACTACTACTACTACTACTACTACTACTACTACTACTACTACTACTACTACTACTACTACTACTACTACTACTACTACTACTACTACTTATATAATACTTCTTACACTAATACTAAAACAACAATCAATGAAAATTTGAAAAAGCTAACTCTTCCTAGTTCAATTTTTTTACAAAGTAATTTAGTCTTTCATATGTTAATGTGCGTAACTTTTTCTTAAGACATCAGATATACTGCTTTCGTTCAATCTGTACCGGGAGTAAAGCTAAAAAAGAAAAAGAAATCTTTTTTTTTTTAATAATTGAGGCAAACAAAGTGAATCAGCTGCAGAGTAACGGCTTGTAAATCTTTCATTTCTTTACTTATATATATATTTTTTTTATTATATATTACTGTATATAGTTCTTACCCATTTACGTCTGTTGAAAATAATCAATGTTCATGCATGGATATTTCCTTTGAGTTGAATATTGAGGCTTTACATAAAAATTAGGATTTTTCAAATACTCTTTGAGTCATTTCCAAATGCTCCACCTATCTTGAATGGGCTAATTTTAGTTTCATTCTCTTTGACTATAAGACTAGCTCTAAGGTGTACAGTATTCAATTTCCATCAGAGTACGCTTCTCAATTACAATCTCTGCGCTCTTGATTGAAGCCACACTTTCTGCTTTACATTTCAAAAGATTTTTTTTTTCAGATCAGTTTTTCTTGGCATTTGACTTTCTTCAAGTGTCTATACTTTTCAGGGAATAATAAGCTACCTTCTATCAGGATTATATTCTCCTTTTTTCTTGTGAATACTGACGTGCTCTTGAGAGGAAAAAAACAGTAAGTTTGGGATTCACTTGTCTTTAGCAGAAAAGTATACATTACTTACCTTAAAAAAAAAAAAAGCCTCTCGAATCAAGAGAGTAATGTCAACGTTTCCCTGAAATACGTATTCTGCAAGTTTACTTAACGATATTGCTGATTCAGAATGTCTTGTAATTCTTTATTTGACAATTGGCCATTATATAATCCCATCTATATAACCAATGTTCTAGGTCCTACCGATAAAGTCTACTACCCTAGGCAACAGACATAAAAGGACACCACTAAAAGGCGAATGCAACTTGAGAGAATCTGTAAAATCCACCCAATTCTTTGTACAAAATACTTGAGTTTTGTGTGACCTTTTGTGAAGCACAAGTCACATTCCTGCTTTAAAGTGTTCGGCCTGGCTCAGTGGTAGAAGCTCCGACTTGAGAATCAATTTCTCAAAACTCTTAAGGGCGAATCACGTGCTGAGTAGTGTTCTTCTTCTTCCTCTTCCTCTTCTTCTTCTTCTTCTTCTTCTTCTTCTTCTTCTTCTTATTATTATTATTATTATTATTATTATTATTATTATTATTATTATTATTATTATTATTATTATTATTATTATTATTATTATTATTATTATTATTATTATTATTATTATTATTATCATTATTATTATCATTATTATTATTATTATTATTATTATTATTATTATTATTATTATTATTATTATTATTATTATTATTATTATTATCATTGAAGCACTATGCTATGCATATTCTGTGTGATTACCTAATTGTGATTACCTAATTGTGTTTACGGGAAAGAGCCCAAAGCTCGTATCTTCCCGTCTCCTCATCGGTTCCATTTTATACTTAGTGATACTTATCATACCTGTCCTTAAAACTATGGATTGAGATAGCATTAACTACCTCCTCGCTTAGCCAATTTCAATTATCAACTACTCTTACACTGAAAAACTATTTCCTTACATCCTGCAAAGAAGTTTTCTTACGAAGCTTCAAAGTATGACCTCTAGTTCTAGAGCCAGCCATATCAAAATATCGATCCCTATCCACTCTATCATAACCATGAAGGAATTTAAAGACTCTCACCATATCCCCCCTCACTCTTCTAGCTTCGAGTGATGGTAAGTCTAATTCCCTCAGCCTCTCATCATAACTGAGATTGCGTATTTCTGGCACCAGTTTCGTGGCATGTCTTTGAACTTTTTCAAGCTTGGCTATGTGCTTTTTCAAGTGCGGATTCCAAAAGGGGGCTGCATATTCGAGTTTTGGCCTCACATAGGTGTGTGTGTGTGTGTGTGTGTGTGTATATATATATATATATATATATATATATATATATATATATATATATATATATATATATATATATATATATATATATATATATATATATATATATATATATATATATATATATAATAAAATAAGCACATTACATATGTGAAAACATGAATAATTTTTTTAACCCGACCGGGACTTGAACTTAGTACTTATGATTACTAAGTCAAGGCGCTACCACTACACCACAGAAGGTTAAAAGGAATCCAACCTTATAGCTTATATCTGCTATACTTAGGAATGAACGCATTCTATCTGAATGCCACTATGTTCATATTACAGATTCCCCAACCTCACTAGTGGCTTCATTTTAGCATATAATTCAATTCCCAATCTCATTCGGGCCATGAAATAACCAAATAAGCACATTACATATGTGAAAACATTAATAATTTTTTTAACCCCGACCGGGACTTGAACCTAGGACTTATGATTACTAAGTCAAGGCGCTACCACTACACCACAGAAGGTTAAAAGGAATCCATCCTTATAGCTTATATCTGCTATACTTAGGAATGAACGCATTCAATCTGAATGCCACTATGTTCATATTACAGATTCGCCAACCTCACTCGTGGCTTCATTTTAGCATTTAATTCAATTCCCAATCTCATTCGGGCCATGAAATAACCAAATAAGCAAATTACATATGTGAAAACATGAATCATTTTTTTACCCCGACCGGGACTTGAACCTAGGACTTATGATTACTAAGTCAAGGCGCTACCACTACACCACAGAAGGTTAAATGGAATCCATCCTTATAGCTTATATCTGCTATACTTAGGAATGAACGCATTTTATCTGAATGCCACTTTAACCTTCTGTGGTGTAGTGGTAGCGCCTTGACTTAGTAATCATAAGTCCTAGGTTCGAGTCCCGGTCGGGGTAAAAATATTATTCTTTTTTTCACATATGTAATGTGCTTATTTGGTTATTTCATGGCCCGAATGAGATTGGGAATTGAATTAAATGCTAAAATGAAGCCTCGAGTGAGGTTGGGGAATCTGTAATATGAACATAGTGGCATTCAGATAGAATGTGTTCATTCCTAAGTATAGCAGATATAAGCTATAAGGTTGGATTCCTCTTAACCTTCTGTGGTGTAGTGGTAGCGCCTTGATTTAGTAATCATAAGTCCTAGATTCAAGTCCCGGTCAGGGTAAAAAAATGATTCATGTTTTCACATCTGTAATATGCTTATTTGGTTATTTCATGGCCCAAATGAGATTGGGAATTGAATTAAATGCTAAAATGAAGCCGCGAGTGAGGTTGGGGAATCTGTAATATGAACATAGTGGCATTCAGATAGAATGCGTTCATTCCTAAGTATAGCAGATATAAGCTATAAGGATGGATTCCTTTTAACCTTCTGTGGTGTAGTGGTAGCGCCTTGACTTAGTAATCATAAGTCCTAGGTTCAAGTCCCGGTCGGGGTAAAAAAATTATTCATATTTTCACATATGTAATGTGGTTATTTGGTTATTTCATGGCCCGAATGAGATTGGGAATTGAATTAAATGCTAAAATGAAGCCACGAGTGAGGTTGGGGAATCTGTATTATGAACATAGTGGCATTCAGATAGAATGCGTTCATTCCTAAGTATAGCAGATATAAGCTATAAGGTTGGATTCCTTTTAACCTTCTGTGGTGTAGTGGTAGCGCCTTGACTTAGTAATCATAAGTCCTAGGTTTAAGTCCCGGTCGGGGTAAAAAAATGATTCATGTTTTCACATATGTAATGTGCTTATTTGGTTATTTCATGGCCCGAATGAGATTGGGAATTGAATTAAATGCTAAAATGAAGCCACGAGTGAGGTTGGGGAATCTGTAATATGAACATAGTGGCATTCAGATAGAATGCGTTCATTCCTAAGTATAGCAGATATAAGCTATAAGGTTGGATTCCTTTTAACCTTCTGTGGTGTAGTGGTAGCGCCTTGACTTAGTAATCATAAGTCCTAGGTTCAAGTCCCGGTCGGGGTAAAAAAATTATTCATATATATATATATATATATGTATATATATATATATATATATATATATATATATATATATATATATATATATATATATATATATATATATATATATATATATATATATATATATATATATATATATATACATATATATATATATATATATATATATATATATATATATATATATATATATATATATATATATATATATATATATATATATATATATATATATATATATATATATATATATATTATATATATATATTTATGTATATATATATATATATATATATATATATATATATATATATATATATATATATATATATATATATATATATATATATATATATATATATTATATATATATATTTATATATATATATATATATATATATATATATATATTATATATATATATATATATATATATATATATATATATATATATATATATATATATATATATAAGAGTTTGCTTGACGAGCTAGGAAGAAGGGGCATTGTGATATCCAATCTGGACAGCTACGAGGGAATGAAGATGTGTATATCAAATTAAATGATGTGTCATAATATAATCACCACTAGCAGTGTAGCTAAAAGCGAACACGGCTACCAATATCAAAGTTTTGTCAATATATTATAACTTTTTATTATGGTTATCATTTGTATATATGTGTACAAACGAAACAGCTAAAATCAAATATAAAAGGCGCGCATGAGAGAGCTAATAATATATCCTGAGGATATCTCTGGCAACCTGAGTGTCCCCCGTAGGAAGAGTTTGAAGGAGACATCGACAGTTTTTCACAATCTTTCGTGTTTATTTTAATCTGTACACAACCAATTTCATGTAAAATTTGGCTTCTAATAAATCATTTATGGCAATCCTATTTATTTACAGAAATACATGATAACGGAATATATGACTCAGCACTTACACGTAGAATAATGGAAATAGTAATAAAAGCCATAAAAGCAGAAACTGATGAATGAAGAAATGTATGAATGAAATTCTTCATCGTGTAATGCCTAAAGGCTGTCGTGGGTACTAAGTGCCCATAGTATAATGCGATAAGTGACTTCGATAATAAAGCAGAGTAACTACGTAAGAGTAGTCAGGAAATAAGCCTGAGAGAGAGAGAGAGAGAGAGAGAGAGAGAGAGAGAGAGAGAGAGAGAGAGAGAGAGAGAGAGAGAGAGAGAGAGAGAGAGAGAGAGAGAGAGAGAGAGAGAGAGAGAGGAAAAGGGGGAAGGGGGAATTGGGATATGAACAACGTAACTGCAGGTGTGTTCCAGGTAGGAGTGAGGTAGGACCCTGGGCAATGCGTTGAGTATGTTTGTGCGTGTGTATCTCCAGTTGGCGGGTTTGGGGCATCAGGCATAATCAGTGTATGTTAAGAGATTCAGGAGGTAGTACGCTGTTAGAAAAATCGCTGTAACGCTCCTGTTCATTATACGAGAAAGGAATATTAATATATCTACGCCCTTCGTAGTCACCCATCACCTGAATAATGTGCGTTTACTCATTTTGTTTCTGTTCTAGGGCCATTGTGCTTAGGTTAAATATTCCTTACCACGACCTTTAGCTTTCCAGAGCCTTGCAGGCTATTATTATTCCATTGTATGAGGAAAGTTAAGGTGGCGAGTTTGTGATAGTGTATTTGGGGACTTTCCTCTAAAGGCGTCCCTCAGGGCCAAGGTCTTGCTTTCATCTAAAGATAAGAAAAAGCGCCTGTACATATCTCATATATAAGTGCATTAGCAATACCGCTTCATTGCTGCAAAAGTGGTGAAAGTGAAGCTGAGCACATCAATCAGAAAGCATGAAATATATACAATGGGACTGCCGTTGTTTTTGGATTTGTGAGTGTAATAATGAAGTTTTATATGCGTTACTTTCTTCATTGCCAAGTTTTTCTAAGGATGATAAAATATTAAGTGTTCAGATCATGTATATGAAGGCAAACGGGGCTCTGCCATCAAAGCGAGGCCAGCCTGACCTTCGTCATT
>JAXCGZ010013468.1:62500-95628 GCA_037179515.1 Halocaridina rubra | reverse complement strand
ACTTAACATCAATAGTCACAAATTATATCGTTAATTTCGTAAATAAATAGATTAGTAAGTGAACATATAGCTAACTAACTTACTTGTTCCGGTTTTGCGTCACGGACTCCCTTTTCTACCAAAGGCTAGGACGGTTGCCTTCTTGCGAAGGACTTGTTTTGGCAGATGTAATCGTTACCCTGAGTGCATGCTCTTGCTAAATAAATGTTTTCTTTCCTGAGGCCTCGAATCACAGAGATCTCTACTGTGGTACCAGAATCGAATTCATAATTCTATAGCCAGAAATATCTCTCCTATGACGTCAGTTTGTCAAATTTTGATATATATGCAGTTGACATAATAAATATAGCAAAATAGATTCAAAGAGTCAATTTGGAAGCTAATATTTACTGAAAATAATAAAATACAATAAATATTAAAAAGACTGAATGAAGTTGACAAGAATAATAAAATCTATTAGAAAAAATAAGAAATTTGCAAGATATAGTCATTAATTGAAGCTATAAATTATAACTATACATATTTACTAACTCTCTCTTTTTTTCTTTAAATTCAATTCATTTAAAGTTTCTTGAAATGTCTTAAGATACACATTTCCTTCCAGTACATATTGTGTGTGTGAGTGTTTGTGTATTTATTTTTTTTTAAATTGGCAGAGTAATTATGACGAGAGATTAGACAAATATTATGTTTTTAATTTTCTAAAATTTCTGGGTTTAAGTTTCATTAATGGCTTAAAAGCATAAAAGGAGGGTTAGCCCATAGTATATGTATGTAAGTATGCATAAGTTTGTGTAAAAGAAAAATCTTAATTTATACAGATCAAAAACTTTTATAAATAGAGTCCCGATAGATAAGGACACCCATCTCTGAAACTATAATAAAAGAAATAATTTCCTTTTTTTTTTTTCATTCTAACTAAACTCCTTCTCGTGCACAACAAATGTGTATTGGAAGAGGTCCAGAAAGATATATTTGAAATATAACAATTAAATCCTTATCAAATATTGTATTGCATCTATGGAAACAAATAAAAAAAAGTTTTCTCTCGAAGTTAAACAAGTTCTGTAGAGATCCAGTAGTTGTAAAATTCAATTGAAAATATACAAAGGCGTATTATACATAAGGAACAAAATATATATAATAAGAAAGAATTAATCTAATTGTTTTTGTAATATTGTATCGTCAATAATAATACGAAAGAAAAGAGAGAAATGAAAGAGCTACATTGATTATTTTTGTATTTCTTACATTTTCACCATTTTTTTTCGTTAAGAGTATTTGTATATTTTGATTTTCACACATACGCAAGCGCAAAAACACAAACACAATGAGTGCAAGAGAGCTAAGGAGTGGAAAGACAAATGCTGGAAAAGGTACAGGAGGAGAAAACACATATATGCCTGGCAGACTTATAAAAGAGTAAGAAATGATTACCTAAGTAAAGGAAGATAGGCAGAAAGAGACCATGAAAGGGATATCACCAGGAAGGCTAAAGAAAATCAATAACTTTCCACAGCTTTATCAGAGGAAAACTGAAGGTAAAAGAACAGGTTTCAAAGTTAAAGAAAACGGATGGAAACATCAAATAGACGGATGAAGAGATCTGCGAAGAATTGAACAAGGAGTTTCAGTCAGTATTTCCAACAGAAAATACCCCACCCCCTCAGAGTGCATAAATAGGAGCTCATGGGCCGGTATTAGAGAACATTATCTTTTCAGCCACAGAGATATGTAAATTACTGATGGAGTTAGATGTCCATAAAACTGCAGGTCCTGATGATATATCCCCTTCTGTACTTAAGAAATGTGCTAAATCAATATCAGCGGCACTAAGTATCATATGTGGAAAGTTGCTGGAGTCAGGGGAGATTCCAAGATGCTGGAGACAAGCGAACGTGATACCTATCTTCAAAAAGGGAAGGAGGGATACGGCTCTGAGCTATAGACCAGTTTACTTGACCAGTATAGTTTGCAAAGTTATGGAGAAACTATTATGGAAACATCTCTCTTCACTTAGCATTCTTCATCTTTTTTGTCAGTGAGACAACATGGCTTCAGAGAAGGTAAATCAAGAGTGACAAACTTATTGGAATTTTATGATGAGGTAAGCCGAATCTTACAGGAAAGAGAGAGCTGGGCAGATTGCATATTCCTAGCCTTCTAGAAAGCATTTGACACTGTCCCATACGGGAGACGTATTAAGAAGCTGCAAGCAATAACGAGAATAGGTGGAAATGTCTTGGAATGGATAAAAACTTACTTAGAGGGAAGGGAACAGAGGGTTAGAGTAAGATACTCGGTGTTTGAATGGAGAAGAGTTTGTAGTGGAGTTCCAAGGGTTCAGTTTTAGGGTCACTTTTGTTCCTTGTACAGTATATGTAATTGACCTACTAGAGTTTGTAAATTCATTCACGAATATGTTTGCAGATGATGCAAAGATTGTGAAGAAAGTAAGAAACAAGAACAATGGTAGAGAACTTCAGGAGGACCTAAATAATCTGCATGAATGGTCATAAAAATAGCTAATGAAATTCAGTACTTCAAAATGTAAGGTAATGAGATTGGGTACAAGTGCAAGAGGGCCCAAGCTTGACTACTCAATGGCAGGAGCTGAACTTCATGAGAGAGAGAGAGAGAGAGAGAGAGAGAGAGAGAGAGAGGGAGAGAGAGAGAGAGAGAGAGAGAGAGAGAGAGAGAGAGAGAGAGAGAGAGAGAGAGACGAGAGAGAGAGAGAGAGAGAGACGAGGAGAGAGAGGAGAGAGAGAGAGAGAGAGAGAGAGAGAGAGAGAGGAGAGAGAGAGAGAGAGCTAGGAGTAAACATACTGGAAGATTTGTCTCCAGAAATGCATACAAATGGCATAGTATTGACAACATATGCGTTCTTGGAAAAGGTAAGGGTAGCCTTCAGGCACATGAACAAGGAACTGTTAAGAAATATTTATGTAACCTATGTGAGGCCAAAGCTTGAATATGCAGTCCCCTTTTGGAATGCACACTTGAAAAAGCACATAACTAAGCTTGAAAAAAAAGTTCAAAAACACATGACGAAACTGGTGACAGAAATACGCAATCTCAGTTATGTTAAGAGGCTAAGGGAATTAGACTTACCATCACTCGAAGCTAGAAGATTGAGGGGGAATATGGTGACAGTCTTTAAATTCCTTCATGGTTATGACAGAGTGGATAGGGATCGATATTTTGATATGGCTGGCATTAGAACTAGGAGACGGAAAGTTACGAGCTTGGGGCTCTTTCCCGTAAGCACAACTAGGTAATTACAATTATGTAATTACATACACACACACACACACACACACACACACACACACACACACACACACACACACACACACACACACACACTTGATCTGAAAAGTCTCAAATCTGTTAACTATCCTTGACAAATAATTTCGGCGGCTCATAAAATCCTTTGAGTAAGGAAAGTATTCCTTCTTTCTTAGAGGTTTCGTACTATGTTAGATTTCTAAAACAAAATTACTTGAGAACAGGTTACAGCGTTAAAACACATAATTCTGGCAAATACATGTATATACTGTACTTGAGAAGACACATAATAGCTAATTATACTCGAATGTATTCTTCTTCTTTCTATTAGGATTTAAACTGTATGAAATTTATCAAAATTAATAGATGTGGAGAAAATAAAATTTATGAAAGATTTCAAAGCGCATTTGTTCAAGAAGAAAGTTGAAAGGAAAAATTCATACTTTCTCTTATATATAATTTCCATTTAGACCCCCAAATTTCTACATAAAATAAAGAACTCTGAATCGCAGAAATGACTTGACCAAGATTCGATCCTAAAGAATACTGATATTCCATTGCTGTACATATGGAGACACCAATTATACTCTCACTGAAGGTCTTGAAGAAGTAGGACACCTCACACCCTCTAACCTTACGTGGCAAAACAGTTTAGAACTCCATATGTGCACTAATGAATTATTAGAATGCTGTAGGTTCTAGTCCTCGTCAATAGGAGGTGCATGTTTCAGTTTTTTAATTATTAGTACATTTTTAAGCTGTAAATATACAAAATTATCTGTTTTATTTAAGTCTATCTTATATATATATATATATATATAATATATATATATATATATATATATATATATATATATATATATATATATCTATATATATATATATATACATATATATATATATATATATATATATATATATATATATATATATATATATATATATATATACTATACTATACAGCCAAACCATGTTGAATTTCTTATACAAAACAAAACAGAAAAAACTATATTCTGTTTAAAGACACGTGGCCAAAACAAAAGTTAGTTTTCAATTAGAGCTTAAAAAAATCTAAATCTACTCTTAATCTACATAAAAAGCTATACCTGCTACACAGAAACATGGCCGAAAAATATGCTTGCATTCACTATAGAGCCAATAAGCTAAATGTACTTATGACCAACAGAAAAAGAGAAACCTGACAAATACCCTAACCAAACTTCATTCAGAAGTTGATGTCATCTTCTTCAGAAAAATCTCAAAGCTCCAGGTAGTTTCCTGAGCCTTCCTCCCAATATTGCTTCCTCTCTTGATCTGCTCTTTTTTATTTTCTCCGCAACAGGACTGCAAAGAATGGGCTCTCAGCGTCCTAAAAAGGTATCACATCGATGAAATGAGCATCGATCTGCGGCAGCTAAGTACAAAATGTGGACAGGATCTCCTACCCTACACCCACTCTGATTTCTGTCGTTTGGTTGGCAACGCCTGTGGTAATATTTTCTACCAAGAGTTTCAGCAACTCAAGGCAATTCAAAAAGGTAAGGAAGTTAGTACGTCAGTGGGTAATAATAATAATAATAATAATAATAATAATAATAATAATAATAATAATAATAATAATAATAATAATAATAGTAATAATAATAATAATAATAATAATAATAATAATAATAATAATAATAATAATAATAAAAGTAAATCTTAAACCAAAACATAACATACTTTAACATAACCCAGATAGAGATGTTAGTATCACTATAATGTATATGACATAATGAACCAAGAAAGACCTTATTTAGCAGTAATTTAATCATGTTTATATGGGGTCGCTAATTTCAACAGACTCTCACATTTCATATGGCCTAGCACTTTTCCTCCAATTTCATTTCTCCTTCAGATCACTCATTCTATACACTCTATTTCTTGAGATAAATTTATTTCCTATATATAAATGAAAAAAAAATCGATAAATAAATTAATTTATTTATTAATAAATGTCTCATTTATCTTCCCCAAAGAACAAAATATTCCTTACGCACAAGAGGATCTCAACGAAGGTGTGTCATATTGCGACCTAGACGAATGGAGGGCTTCGGAAGAGCAAGCAACAGTAACACCTTCAGAATATAGAGATACTGCATATAATGACAATCTAGTGGGCGGAATAAGAACACTAGGATTCCAAGATCCTTATGTTCCTTGTAATAGTTACGGTGAGTAAAAACTGGCACAAAAATATATAATGTATAGGATAGGATGTTAATTTTTAGTGGTATTAGAGTTACTTGGTCTCAATCTCAGTGAGAAGTAGAGAGAAGACAAAATGGAGATGCACTGTGTTTGTGAATTTAAAGAAGGCACGTGACAGGGGGCCGAGAGAGGAGTTGCGGTATTGCATGAGAAAGTAGAGAGTAGCAGAGAAGTGTGAGAGGGTGGTGCAGCATATGTATGAGGACAGTGTGACAGCAGTGAGGTATACAGCAGGATTGGCGGATGGGTTCAAATTGGGGGTGGATTGCATCAGGGATCGAGTCTAAGCCCTCTCTTATTTGCAAAGGTGATGGACAAGATCAGACAGGAGTAGGCGTAGAGTATTATGTTTGCAAATAAGGAGGTGATTTGTAGGAAGAGGAGGGAAGAGGTTGAGGCTGGCCTGGAAAGGTGGAGGTAAGCACTAGAGAGAGGGGGAATGGAAGTCAGTAGGAGGAAGACAAAATACATATTTGTGAATAAAAAGAAGAGTGGGGGAATGGTAAGATTGCAAGGCGCATTGGTGTTGAAGGTGGATGAGTGTAAGTATTTGGGGTGAATTGTTCTAAGTAACAGAGAGAGTGGTATAGAGGTGAAGAAGAGAATGCAGGCTGGATGGAGTAGGTGAAGAAGACTGGAAGGAGTGATAGGTGACAATAGGGTTCCTGCAAGAGTGAAAGGTAAAGTTTTCAAGACGGTAGTTAGACCAACTATGTCGTATGGCCTGGAGACGGTCAAAGTATGAAAAGACAAGAGGCAGAGCTGGAGGTAGGGGAGTTGAAGATGCTGTGATTATCTTTGGGTATGGCAGCGATGGACAGGTTAAAAAATGAATATATTAGAGACACATTGCAGGTAGGACGATTTAGGGTCACATTGAGAGAAGAGAGACTGATATGGCTTGGGGATGAGTGAGAGGGGATGAGGGGTATGTTGGGAGAAGGATGCTGAGGATATAGGTGCCAGACGGGAGAGGGAGAGGTAGGCCAATGTGAAGGTTTATGGGTGTGGTAAAGGAGGACATGAGCATGGTTGGTATGACAGAGGAGGGAGCAAGGGATAGGGCAATATAGAGGCGACTGGCCTCGCTGTGGCGACCCCTGGCGGGAGATGCTGAAAGATATAATAATAATGTTGGTCTCGGTCTCTTTAGGTAAAACTAAGTTTTAGAGCCGTGATTTTCAGCTAAAGTTCAGTTAATTATTGTATGGGCGCCTTCACACCAAAGTGGCACGTCACATGTGGCATGCCATGTGGCACGCCAATTGAAAACGAACATTTGGAAATATATGAAAGCTTTCACACAGAAGTGGCGTGACACATCCCATATGCCATGCCACTTCTGTGTGAAAGCTTTCATACATTTCCGGATGTTCGTTTTCAATTGGTGTGCCACGTGGCATGCCACGTGCGACGGGCCACTTTGGTATGAAAGCGGCATATGATCTACAAGTTTGAATGGATATTATGAATCTTTTATTTCATAACAATACCTCTAAATGATAATGTAAACATAATTTCCTTTAACTGAATTAAATTAGATATAATACGCACTAAATTTTACAACAAAAATATATGCTGGATATTGTACTATTGAATATTCTGTTAGGCTAGTGACATATCAGACTAGACAGACTTTTGTTTCATAATTAACATTTCTTCCATGGCTTTTAATGACGCTTAATTCTTTTTAAGGCATTTACACAAAAACATATGATAGCCTAACCGAGACAATATTTTCAGTTCAGGACCCACCTCTCCTTTTCAAACAATTGGTATTATACATCGTATTTATGGCTTTGTTTATATCCCAGTGATTGATTCGGTTTTACGTCACGAACTCCCTTTTCTACTAAGGGCTAGGACGGTTGCCTTCTTACGAAGGACTTGTTTTGGCAGATGTAATCGTTACCCTGAGTGTATGCCCTTACTAACCTCAGTCCGTGACGGGGCGCGAACCCTCGACCTGCCGCTTCAGAGTCGCAGACGCTACCATTTTGCCACGGAGACTACCGCTTTGTTTATATCCCAGTGAGCCTACAATATAAACTAATTGTTTTCTTTTTAGGGCACAGGGTAGCCTACCTGGAAAACATTCCAAAGATCTGTTAATATAATCCCTCAAAAGGAACATGATAAAATATCACTTTTTCTTAAAGCATCAACTTAGTAGTCTTCTTTCAATATTAACTCCTATCTTGAAGCAGATGGTAGCTTACCCCCGAAAAAAAAAAAATCAGTAGTTCTATAACTATCGTTTATTCTGATCAGTCTGGTGTACTGAATCTGTTCTTTTATTTGATTTGATAAGATACTAAAACTTTGCATTTAATTAAAAACTCTTGTCATCACAGATGCAGACGATAGCCTACTCGAAGAAGGGAGCGATGAACAACAGGCCACTTCTGAGACTCTCTTCAAAAGAATTCCTTCCACGAGGAAATCACGAAGTGAGTTTAGAATATACACAGAGAGAGAGAGAGAGAGAGAGAGAGAGAGAGAGAGAGAGAGAGAGAGAGAGAGAGAGAGAGAGAGAGAGAGAGACAGTTAACTAATAAATAATACAACAATCACAAAAACTGTGTGTTGTACTGTACGTAAAAGGTACGTAATCCTCCTTGTATGAGATGTGGCTAAGTCAATGCATTCACCTATTCACCTTTGTCTCATTTAATACTAACACATCCATCCTCACAAGTGCGCAGCCAATTCAGACCCAATTACTAGGGGTCTGGTTGAATCTTCCCAACCAGAACATCTCGTATGCCTTGACTCTATGCATGAGGTAAACACGATTGGAGGAATTGCCCTATCCTTTCATTCCGCTCCATTCATTCGACTTTTATAGCACGAAGGGGAACACCAAGGCAATATTCTTGTTCCCTGTCTCATAGGATGGATGAAGTAAAATGCGGAGACAGAGGCAGCTAAATATATCAAATATATTATATTTTAACTTAAAGGAAATCATAAATTCTTTCTATACCCCCAACAGAGAAACGTGTGTGTATATATATATATATATATATATATATATATATATATATATATATATATATATATATATATATATATATATATATATATATATATATATATATATATATATATATATATTTTTTTTTTTTTTTTTTTTTTTTTTTTTTTTTTTTTTTAACTATTTCAGGAAGAGGGCCCAAGAGCGGAGAAGTTTTTTTAATGTCTATTTTTTTTTTTATCTAAACTTTACCACTATTTCAGAAAGGAAACGCGCCCAAAGTCTGAATTTCTTTTTATGTTTAATTTCTATTTATTTCATTATTTCCACTATTTCAGAAAGGGAACGCACCCAAAGTCTGAATTTATTTTTATGTTTAATTTCTGTTTATTTCATTATTTCCACTATTTCAGAAAGGGAACGCACCCAAAGTCTAAATTTTTTTTTTATGTTTAATTTCTATTTATTTCATTATTTCCACTATTTCAGAAAGGAAACTCACCTAAAGTCTGAATTTCTTTTCATGTTTAATTTCTATTTATTTCATCATTTCCACTATTTCAGAAAGGAAACGCACCCAAAGTCTTAATTTCTTTTTATGTTTGATTTCTATTTATTTCATCATTTCCACTATTTCAGAAAGGGAACGCACCCAAAGTCTAAATTTTTATTTATGTTAAATTTCTATTTATTTCATCATTTCCACTATTTCAGAAAGGGAACGCACCCAAAGTCTGCATTTCCTTTTATGTTTAATTTCTATTAATTTCATTATTTCCACTACTTCAGAAAAGGAACGCACCCAAAGTCTGAATTTCTCCTTATGTTTAATTTCTATTTATTTCATTATTTCCACTATTTCAGAAAGGGAACTCACCCCAAGTCTGAATTTCTTTTTATGTTCTAAATTCTATTCATTTCATTATTTCCACTATTTCAGAAAGGGAACGCACCCAAAGTTTGAATCTCTTTTTATGTTCTAAATTCTATTTATTTCATTATTTCCACTAGTTCAGAAAGGGAACGCACCCAAAGTCTGAATTTCTTTTTATGTTTAATTTCTATTTATTTCATTATTTCCACTATTTCAGAAAGGGAATGCACCCAAAGTCTGACTTTCTCCTTATGTTTAATTTCTATTTATTGCATTATTTCCACTACTTCAGAAAGGGAACGCACCCAAAGTCTGAATTTCTTTTAATGTTTAATTTTTCTTTATTTCATTATTTCCACTATTTCAGAAAGGGAACGCACCCAAAGTCTGAATTTCCTTTTATGTTTAATTTCTATTAATTTCATCATTTCCACTATTTCAGAAAGGTTCCACTATTTCAGAAAGGGAACGCACCCAAAGTCTGAATTTCTTTTAATGTTTAATTTTTATTTATTTCATTATTTCCACTATTTCAGAAAGGGAACGCACCCAAAGTCTGAGTTATGCTTAATTTGTATTTATTTCATCGTTTTCACTATTTCAGAAAGGGGACCCAAAAGCTGGGAGTTTCTCTACCGTTTGCTCATGAACCCCGAGTATAACCCAACTCTGATACGTTGGGAAGATAGAGACACAGCCACTTTTCGTCTGGTCCGTCCAGAAATCATTGCCCAGATGTGGGGAGCAAGGAATAATCAACCCAATTTAATCTATAATAATTTTGCTAGAGGTCTCAGGTCAGTAATTTCGTAGTAATTAGAATTTCTTGAAGATAATTGTAAAAAAAAAATTTATTGACATTATCAGAGCTTGAGCTCTGATGTAAGAAAAATATTGGATAAATATATTTTCTTAAATACATTATAATGCTTTTTATTTTGTTATTGTATTTTAGCTATTATTATTATTATTATTATTATTATTATTATTATTATTATTATTATTATTATTATTATTTGTAGTAGTAGTAGTAGTAGTAGTAGCAGTAGTAATAGTAGCAACAGTAGTAGTTCCCCAATTTCACTGGCACATGGACCTGTATTACCAATATACAATTTCATGACTGTTACATATGCAGTGGTTAGAGCTCTCGACTCGGGAGGTGACAAATCCGTGTTCGAACCCACCGCGGGGCATTAAGAAGGGCATCCAGTGTCAATTACCAAGCTAAAACCTATTTGTACCCAACCCCCATTTGTATGGGAATGAATCATGACGAACAAAATGGCGAACAAGAATATTTACATAATCATAAGATAAATTAGTGAAACTTAATATTAAGGGCGGTTTACACGGTCAAACGGTTCGTCGAACGCGGTTCGACAGACAAGTGTTTGAAGTGATGTTCGAACGTGTGAACGGGGTATTTGGTTGTCGAACACGTTCCGTGTTCGACAACCAAAGACCCCGTTCACAAGTTCGAACATCACTTCAAACACTTGTCTGTCGAACCGCGTTCGACGAACCGTTAGACCATGTAAACCCCCCTTTAATCAGATTTTTTTTTCACAGGTATCACTACAAAACTGGAGTTCTCATTCAAGTCTCAGATAGACAGTTAGTCTATCGTTTTGGAAAACCAGCTTTCGAATACTTAAAATCAACTATGCGATGATGCTCTCTCTCTCTCTCTCTCTCTCTCTCTCTCTCCTCTCTCTCTCTCTCTCTCTCTCTCTTCTATTCAAATCATTCATTTTTTTCTCTAATATAGTGAAAATATTCATTACTGCTCTCTCTCTCTCTCTCTCTCTCTCTCTCTCTCTCTCTCTCTCTCTCTCTCTCTCTCTCTCTCTCTCTCTCTCTCTCTCTCTCTCTCTCTCTCTCTCTCTCTCTCTCTCTCTCTCTCTCTCCAAACCATTCAACGTGTCTTTTTACAGCATAGTGAAGACGGTCATTGCTTAATTCTCATTACTCTTTCGCTCCCTCTTTAATATATATATATATATATATATATATATATATATATATATATATATATATATATATATATATATATATATATATATATATATATATATCAAAATCTTGGTATGTAAGTTTTTTATACGTATAATTATGAAATAAACATGAACTAAAATCAGATAATTTTCATTCTCATTTGATTATATTATTGTTATTAGAATCTAACATCAAATAAAAATGGCTTAAAATAACCCTATTAAATGTATGTGAAGAAAATATATTTCTGAGGCTGAAATGTAACTTGTGTTCAATATAACATGAAATGTAATCTAAGTCAGCCAAACTTAGCCTGATTTGGAATCCTCACTTGAAAAAAGTATCTACACAAGCTAGAGAAAGTGCAAGACATGGTAAAATATTGCTGACACAAATACAAAATGTCATTTACGATACAAGACTGAAGGAGTATGACTTACCTCCAGTTGAAGCCAGAAAAAGACTGGAGAGAATTTGGTCACTGTTTATTCCTCCACTGTCTTGACAGAGCTGATTGGGAGAGAGACAGAATAGTTGATAACTGGAATTCGATTAGAGAAGAAACAGCAAACAGTAAATGCATTCATAGTTTTGAGGAAAGCTATGATAAGTCATAGCATATAATAGAAAAATAATAGTGACCAGGAGACGGGGAGTTACGGGAAAAAGGGATCTTTCCCGTGAACACAGATAAGTATATATAATTTCAGGACATACTTTATTACTATTATTATTATTATTATTATTATTATTATTATTATTATTATTATTATTATTATTATTATTATTATTATTATTATTATTATTATTAGATAAAATATTCTTTAAATTTAGCTATTACATATATATTTTTAAGTAGAGGGAGAGAGAGAGAGAGAGAGAGAGAGAGAGAGAGAGAGAGAGAGAGAGAGAGAGAGAGAGAGAGAGAGAGAGAGAATTTTAAAACCACCCATATAAAGACAGACTGAATAATATCTATAATGAAATGAAAAGTATTTTTTCTATATATGGAATGAACACATAGGTTGGAGCTGAGCTGTTAAGGCTGGATGCTCTTCCTAGTGCCCAACAGTGGGCTCAATCGCGAGTCTTTCACGTTCTGTCATACATACATACATACATCCCCACCCCTGGCCCGAGGGCCAGGGGTGGGGATGAGCCATCACTACTTGATCTAGTATTCACAGATAATGTGTTGGATATTGAAAAAATTGAGTATGAACCACCAATTGGAAAGAGTGACCACTGTGTGTTGTTGATGGAGTATATCATTGAAGATATTCTGCACTGAGGACATGAGGAGGAACTATCCGAAAGGAGATTACATCAAAATGAATGAGCTTTTTGCAGTTATTGACTGGGGAACCTTATATTACAACAAATCTGTACAAGAAATGTATGACATCTTTTGTGAGAAATATGGGAAGATAGTAGATTGCTGCATACCTGTCACCAAAGTAGGTGTAATTCATGCCAAAGAGAAATGGTTCGATAATGAGTGTAAAAGAGCTAAGGAGTGGAGAGACAAATGCTGGAAAAGGTATAGGAG
Source organism: Halocaridina rubra (assembly GCA_037179515.1). Taxonomy (NCBI): domain Eukaryota; kingdom Metazoa; phylum Arthropoda; class Malacostraca; order Decapoda; family Atyidae; genus Halocaridina; species Halocaridina rubra. The sequence continues at coordinate 82,692 of JAXCGZ010013468.1, read as the reverse complement.
GAGAAAAAACATAAATGCCTGGCAAACCTGCAAAAGAGCAAGAAATGACTACCTAAGTAAAAGGAGACAGGCAGAGAGAGACTATGAGAGTGACATCACCAGGAAGGTTAAAGAAAATCCCAAGCTTTTCCACAGCTTTATCAGAGGAAAACTGAAGGTAAAAGAACAGGTTTTAAGGCTAAAGAGAGCGGATGGAAGCATCACTGAGACGGATGAAGAGATCTGCAAAGAATTGAACAAGGAGTTTCAGTCAGTATTTACAGTAGAAAATACACCACCCCCTCAGATTGCAGAGATAGAAGCTCAAGGGCCGGTATTATAGAACATCAACCTTACAGCCACAGAGGTATGCAAAGCGCTGATGGATTTAGATGTTCATAAAGCTACAGGTCCTGATGACATATCCCCTCATGTACTTAAAAAATGCACAAACTCAATATCAGTGGCACTAAGTATCATATTTAAAAAGTCACTGGAGTCAGGGGAGATTCCAAGATGCTGGAAACAAGCAAATGTGATACCTATCTTCAAAAAGGGAAGGAGGGATACGGCTCTGAACTATAGACCAGTTTCCTTGACCAGCATAGTTTGCAAAGTTATGGAGAAACTACTAAGGAAACATATCTCTCTTCACTTGGAATCCTTCAACTTTTTGTCAGTGAGGCAAACATGGCTTCAGAGAAGGTAGATCAACAGTAACAAACTAATTAGAATTTTATGATGAGGTAAGCCGAATCTTACAGGAAAGAGAGGGCTGGGCAGATTGCATATTCCTAGACTTCCAGAAAGCGTTTGACACTGTTCCACATGGGAGACTTATTAGGAAGCTGCAAGCAATGGCGAGAATAGGTGGAAATGTTTTGGAATGGATAAAAACTTACTTAGAAGGAAGGGAACAGAGGGTTAGAGTAAGACACTCAGTGTCTGAATGGAGAAGAGTTGGTAGTGGAGTTCCACAGGGTTCAGTTTTAGGGCCACTTTTGTTCCTTGTATATGTAAATGACCTACCAGAGTCTGTAAATTCATTCATGAATATGTTTGCAGATGATGCAAAGATTGTGAAGAAAGTAAAAAACGAGAACAATGGTAGAGAACTTCAGGAGGATCTAAATAGTCTGCATGAGTGGTCAGAAAAGTGGCAAATGAAATTCAATACTTCTACGTGTAAGGTAATGAGAATGGGTACAAGTGCAAGAAGGCCCAAGCTTGACTACTTGGTGGCTGGAGTACAACTTCAATAGACAGAAAATGAGAGAGAGCTAGGAATAAACAGACTGGCGGATTTGTCTCCAGAAATACATATAAATGGCATAGTAAGGGCAGCATATGCATTCTTATCAAATGTAAGGGTAGCCTTCAGGCACATGGACAAGGAAATGTTCAGAAATATTTATGTAACCTATGTGAGGCCAAAACTCGAATATGCAGCCCCCTTTTGGAATCCACACTTGAAAAAGCACATAGCTAAGCTTGAAAAAGTTCATAGACATGCCACGAAACTGGTGCCAGAAATACGCAATCTCAGTTATGATGAGAGGCTGAGGGAATTAGACTTACCATCACTCGAAGCTAGAAGAGTGAGGGGGGATATGGTGACAGTCTTTAAATTCCTTCATGGTTATGATAGAGTGGATAGGGATCGATATTTTGATATGGCTGGCTCTAGAACTAGAGGTCATAGTTTGAAACTTCGTAAGAAAACTTCTTTGCAGGATGTAAGGAAAACTTTTTCAGTGTAAGAGTAGTTGATAATTGGAATTGGCTAAGCGAGGAGGTAGTTAATGCTATCGCAATCCATAGTTTTAAGGACAGGTATGATAAGTATGACTAAGTATAAAATGGAACCGATGAGGAGACGGGAAGATACGAGCTTTGGGCTCTTTCCCGTAAACACAATTAGGTAAGTACAATTAGGTAAGTACATACATACATACATACATACATACATATATATTTATATATATATATATATATATATATATATATATATATTATATATATATATATATATATATATATATATATATATAAATTTTTTTATTCTTTTTTTACTTTTTTTTTATTTTTTTTATTTTTTGCGTGTGTGCGTTTGTGTGTGTGGCAACACTATATCTACGTACTTTTAGGACTCCGGATCTAGCATAAGGAAACAATGTACACATAATTGCAACATGAGTTAAATCCGGTTCGTAATATTTATTGCAGATGTCAACGATCATACTCTAACAGTTTACTCAGTACAATTCTTGCTTCAGTTCATTGTCTTTTTCAATTATCAATTACATTTTTTCATATATTTTCGCTCACCACCGAGTCGTTTTCATTCATATCTATAAGTTACATATATTTTACAGATCTTATTTTGTGTAGTTGACTAAAAAATGTAAAATCGAGAGTATAATATCATCGTTTCTTTGTCGATAGTAGTCCCCAATATGAGGGTGGACACGGACAGTGTGTGTTGGGGATATATGACTGGATGTCATTCCTAACACCCCACGGTGGGTTCATTCGTGGGTCTGTCACCTGCCGAGTCGAGTATTTTAACCACTCGGCTACCGCCGTCCCTTCTATATTTTCACATACTGCAAAATAATTCAATTTTACGTCACGGACTCCCTTTTCTAGTAAGGGCTAAGACGGTGCCCCCTTTCGAAGGAAATTTTTTTGAAGGGTGTGACCGTTACTCTGAGTGAATGTCCTTTCTAACCTTAGACCGGGGAGGTCCTCGCACCGACAACCTAACGAATCAAAGTCGCTCATTCTTCTTTTTCTAGTAAGTGCTAAGACGGTGCCCCCTTCCGAAGGACTTTGGTTTTTGGAAGGGTGTGACCGTTACCCTGAGTGAATGTCCTTTCTACCCTCAGACCGAGGTGGTCCTCGAACCAACTACCTAACGAATCAAAGTCGCTCATTCTCCCTTTTCTAGTAAGTGCTAAGACGGTGCCCCCTAGCGAAGGACTTTGGTTTTGGCAGGATGTGACCGTTACTCTGAGTGAATGTCCTTTATAACCTCAGACCGAGGCGGTTCTCGAACCGACAACCCAATGAATCACAGTCGCTCATTCTACCACCCGGCCACGGCTGCCAAAAATAGAGTGTAAAATAAAGACTTGTCAATTAGAATATTTATGAAACATCTTTTAAGATGGAGTAGTAAACATCACTCGAGTACAGTGAAGACATTCGCCTATCTTACTGTAATTTAAGGAAACTATTAATATCGTTATCTAGCAAGAAGAGGAAGAAGAAGAAGAAGAAGAAGAAGATAGTGTCATAACGAAGAAGAAGAAGAAGAAGAAGAAGAAGAAGAAGAAGAAGGAGAAGATAGTGTCATAACGAAGAAGAAGAAGAAGAAGAAGAAGAAGAAGAAGAAGAAGAAGAAGAAGAAGAAGAAGAAGAAGAAGAAGAAGAAGAAGAAGAAGATAGTGTCATAACGAAGAAGAAGAAGAAGAAGAAGAAGAAGAAGAAGAAGAAGAAGAAGAAGAAGAAGAAGAAGAAGAAGTGGTTGGAGGTATGGAAGATAGTGTCATAAAGAAGAAGAAGAAGAAGAAGAAGAAGAAGAAGAAGAAGTGGTTGGAGGTATGGAAGATAGTGTCATAAAGAAGAAGAAGAAGAAGAAGAAGAAGAAGAAGAAGAAGTGGTTGGAGGTATGGAAGATAGTGTCATAAAGAAGAAGAAGAAGAAGAAGAAGACATCAATGCTTTGTAATATAAGAATAAGAAGATGAAGAAAGAAGAAGGGAGAGGAAGAGGAAGAGGAGGAGTGGGAGGAGGATGAAGAGGAGGAGACTTGCATTTTGGTTTTATCGTATATATATATTTTGTATATGAATGAACATATAGATATTGAATGATTTTGTCTAGGCATTCGGAAGTCGGGTCTGTGATTATATCACCGCAACCCCAAAAACTGCAAAAGGATGTCATTCATTTTATTTATTTTTCGACTCCTTTTTTAAGTCTCAACTTGATGTACAAAAACCATTCTCCACACACACACACACACACACACACATATGGCTGGCTCTAGAACTAGAGGTCATAGTTTGAAGCTTCGTAAGAAAACTTCTTTGCAGGATGTAAGAAAATACTTTTTCAGTGTAAGAGTAGTTGATAATTGGAATTGGCTAAGCGAGGAGGTAGTTAATGCTATCTCAATCCATAGTTTTAAGGACAGGTATGATAAGTATGACTAAGTATAAAATGGAACCGATCAGGAGACAGGAAGATACGAGCTTTGGGCTCTTTCCCGTAAACACAATTAGGTAATCACACACACACACACACACACACACACACACACACACACACACACACACACACACACACACCACACACACATGGCATAGTAAGGGCAGCACATGCTTCTTAGCAAATGTAAGGGTAGCATTAGAGGCACATGGACAAGCAAGTGTTCAAAAATATTTATGTAACCTATGTGAGGCCAAAGCTTAAATATACAGCCCCCTTTTGGAATCCACACTTGAAAAAGCAAGTAGTTAAGCTGGAGAAGGTTCAAAGACATGCCACGAAACTGGTGCCAGAAATACGCAATCTCAGTTATGATGAGAGGCTTCGGAAATATAGACTTACCATCACTCGAAGCTAGAAGATTGAGGGGAGATATGGTGACAGTCTTTATATTTCTTCATGGTTATGATAGAGTGGATAGGGATCGATATTTGATATGGCTGGCTCTAGAACTAGAGGTCATAGTACGAACCTTCGTAAGAAAACTTCTTTGCAGGATGTAAGGAAGTACTTTTTTTTTAGTGTAAGAGTAGTTGATAATTGGAATTGGCTAAGCAAGGAGGTAGTTAATGCTAACTCAATCCATAGTTTTAAGGACAGGTATGATAAGTATGACTAAGTACAAAATGGAACAGATCTGGAGACCGGAAGATATGAGCTTTGGGCTGTTTCCCGTAAGCACAATTAGGTAATCACACACCCACCCACCCATATATATATATATATATATATATATATATATATATATATATATATATATATATATATATATATATATATATATTATATATATATATATATATATATATATATGAAGCCAAAAAAGGCCCATAAATAAAACACAAAAAGAAGCGAAGATGTACTATATATTACGACTGGACTCCAGTCCTCTTCACGTACAAATGAATCGATATATACAAAGCTCTGGTTAAAGAATATGGGGGGGGGGGATGCTAGTTACGATTGCCAGGAGGATCCACGATGGGATTATCTTCAGAACTCAGGTTAGATGGACGGTCATTTGGCATAATCATCTTAATGAGGTCTTTTAATATTGCTTCATCCACAACGTCAGATCTCCACTGTCCATTTGATAAATTTAATGTTTCTGATTTTTCTATAATGGCTGCTTCAAGTGTCTATCTCCTGTATTAGAACTACTATTATATAGCAATGAGGACTCATTCTTATTAATATGGTGACCAGTATCTCGCATATGCACAAATAAAGCAGAACTTTCTCCCCCCCCCCTCCAATATTCTTTATCCAGAGCTTGGTATATATCGATTCATTTGTACGTGAAGAGGACTGGAGTCCAGTCGTAATATATAGTACATCTTCGCTTCTTTTTGTGTTTTATCTATGGGCCTTTTTTTTTTTTTTTTTTTGGCTTCATATTGTGCTGTGATATAGCAGTTATTTTGCATATATATATATATATATATATATATATATATATAATATATATATATATATATATATATATATATATATATATATATTATATACCTTGGCTGTCTCCCCCAATTGGGGGGTAGCCGACATAAAAAAATGAAACAATAAGATATATATATATATATATATATATATATATATATATATATATATATATATATATATATATATATATATATATATATATATATATATATATATATATATATGAAGTCCTATAAACACATCATAGAGAAAAAAAAGAAACGGTTTTTTTTGCACCCTGGCCGTATTCGAACCTGCAGCACAATAAACAAACCATCAGCGTGCATAAGGCACTACCATCTTTACCACTGAAGGTATAAAATAAAGAGAGGGAAACCTCTCAGCTAATTGCTAGAACTAGGGAATGAACTCATTCTACTGAATGCCCAAGTTCAATTTACTCCCTCATCCCTACGTCACTCGAGCCTTCTTTTATGAGTTCTCTTGAAATTTCTATCATATAAGCATCTACAGTGAACAACTACATACATTGTAGCATTTGAATATATGGAATATTGATAAATAAACTCGAATATAGAGACATAATTAATAAATAATAATGGTAGAAGGTTATTTCACGATTTTTAGAATATTAAAACTACTTTATTAAAATTTTAATATCTTCTTCCCCGCCCTTTTTCTCTTATAAAACACTAAGCCACATCATTTCCAAAAGAATCTCCATTTAGCTTTCCGTTTTGCATCCAAGTACAAAATTATGACTGATTTGACGGCTAAATCATATGTTATTCTGGAAGTCATCACGCCATAACCTACCTCAAGGATTCTCTCTCTCTCTCTCTCTCTCTCTCTCTCTCTCTCTCTCTCTCTCTCTCTCTCTCTCTCTCTCTCTCTCTCTCCTCTCTCTCCTCTCTCTCTATTGATATCTACACGCACCATTTATTTTCATAGCTTTTGATCGCTGTCTCTGTGGGCTAGCCTGATATATCAAGTTCTGTTCATTCATTTTTGAAATTTGACCTTCAGAATAAACGCAGGTCCTGTAATGAATGAATTTGAAGATGCATAGGCTGAAATATGAACTTATTTTTCTAATTTTGATAAAAATATTAATATAGGAATATTTGGGTTGTTAATTATTGTTAATATCTATATAAAAAGTTGCCCCATTTAATGGAGTTCGCAGAAGAGCGCGAGTTCAATATCACGTAGTACGTGAGCAAGGGAAGGCAAGAGTCACTCTTGGATGCGCACGAATTAACCACATGACTTTATGTTAAGTCATTGTAAAAATAGTTTAGATAATAATTACTTCACAGAACATTCTCATCTTTTTTTTTTTAATATTAGCGAATATGAACAATATTCATATTGGAATTTATTATAATTTTTCTAGTTTATTTTTGCTTATATTTAGTATTTTTCTTTGGTGAAAATAATGGTTAAAATAAGGGTAGTATAAGTACAGTCGAGGTTTATAGCAAGTTGAAGGGTTTTTGGATTTAAATAGGACTGTTCAGGACAGCTCGATGTTAAGTCCCCCATTACATCAATGACGACCTGAGGTCTAAAGGTTTGTTGGGTGATGAGGTATGGGACAGGAACATATGGAGACTACTGGCCAGAAACATTGACCCCACATAAAAGTGGGAAAAGATGTAGACGAAGAAGAAGAAGAAGAAGAAGATTCGTTCCACATTTCTTATTTTCCCTTCACATCTGACAAGTCGCAATACTCCCCATCTCTGTGTCTGTTTGCTTTATGTTTTCTTGGTGCCCAGGCACTATGAATGCAATTTTCTCTGCTCGTCCTGGTGTCAAGCTAAAAAAAAGCCGAATTTTTAAATATACTGTAAATTTAAATTTATTTTACGGCTTTTCACGCTATTTACCGGAAAAATATTTTATTTTAATGTTCCCTACGCACAGAAAATCCTTATTTGAAGTGTATTAAGTAAGTAAAACCGTTGAAACATATAGGACACAATCATTTTGTAATTCTTACCGCGTTTGACAGCGAGTTTATATATGGCCTATGCATGAAATATGTCCAAAAAAATTTTGATTTCATAGGTTTGGTTACTACTACTACTATTACTACTACTACTACTACTACTGCCAATTATTATTATTATTATTATTATTATTATTATTATTATTATTATTATTATTATTATTATTATTATTATATTTCTATCAATAACAATAACTTGTCTAAACCTTCCTATTGTGTGTAAATGGCTTCAGTAACTATTCCAAGTACTTAGATCTCTAAAATAGAGGGAAATGTTTTGGGATTTCCATAAAATGCCATGAGATTCACGCTTTTGGATGAAATAAATGGCGTTCTTTCAACTCTCACGACATAATTGACAAAAAACGACGTTCTGCGTTAGAGTTATCTTAAGAGATGATAAAGGGAGATTTTCCCTATTATATTTGTTTCCCGGAAATGCTTAAGGAACTGTTTCCGGAAGGGAAAATCTCATCGGGTTCAGATGATGTGATGATTACAGATGAGTTCACAGATGAACTTCGAATACTACTACTACTACTACTACTACTACTACTACTACTACTACTACTACTACTACTAACAAATAAAATCACTGCTATATAATAATAATAATAATAATAATAATAATAATAATAATAATAATAATAATAATAATAATAATAATAATAATAATAATAATAATAATTATAACAAATTTAAGAAACCACCTTATCACATTGGCTAGAATAAGTTGTTGCTAGTTCTTCAACTACTAATAATGATAATAATTATAATAAAGTTATACATAAATATATAGATAGATAGACAGATAGATTGACAGAAAGATAGATAATAGTAGTATTAGTAGAACGATTTAGCATCATGCAGCAAAAACCAGTACAATGACACTTAGGTGTACACAGTATGAATATGCATTTTCTATGAAATACCTAATAAAGAAAACGTAATTTAAATGGCTCATCCCTAACTAAATTAGATTCTTTGGCCAAATTTAAACATTTATTACTTTTTTTTATCCATGTTTCCGATTGCATGCTGAGCAAAATACTCTTTTTTTAAAACACTTTTGAACTTCTGGATTGACGGAGATTGAATGAATAGTTTCCGATATATAAACAGATTGTCGACTCCTATTGAGATGCCGGAATCAATATTTCAATTTAACCTAACCTGGGTTTTGATACAATAGTATATTTCTCATACAACAGTTTTTAGTCTTTCCCCTGAACGAGGACAGGTTGTTTGGCGAGAGAGAACAAAAATATCGAAAATAAAACTTGTGGAGCAGTTTTTTTTTCTAACTGAATTGAAAAGCATATGAATTTTAATACTGAATGAACTAATATCGAAAAAAAAATCAACAAATAAGTAAATAAACATAAGTAAATAAACAAGTTTTAGCATAACCAGCAAATAAATAAAGATAATGAGTGATCAACATCAACAGAGAAGAAAATACAAAGGAGAAGTGATAAAAAGGCTGTCCCACCATTTTGCTCAAAGTGTCATAATAGTATGTTGTTTATTAATCACATCTGCCGCAGGAGCAAAAGAAAACTTAAAACATGCCATTTACCACCAAGAGAAAGAGACGAAACCAATAAGGTTTATATTTGCCTGTATTTTGTGGGTGAAAACTTCTTATATCAAATCTTCTGGGCCGTAGAACGATAGAAATTTTAAATTTAGTCATTTCAAGGTATTCAAATGTTTGTCATTTTTCTTCTAGCGAATATATTTTTCACTAAGTATATATGATATTAATAAGCTGTCGATTACTGCTATTGAGGTGTTATATTATCAGTTTTGAATAAAATTCTTTCAGGGCACCGTATATTGTTAAAATAAATGCACATAGATAAAATAACTATATCGTGAGAGTGAGTTATAGTCAGCTACGCCGTCACATGTAAACAAAACAGCATGGATGAGATCTGCCTATGTAATTCATTTATATGAATGATGGTTAAGGAAAAAAAGAATTTTATCGAATATTTCAAGATATTATAAGTTGCTATGATGCAATATTAATAAAAAGTTTCGTTGCACTTGCGATATGTAAATATAGCCGGAATATTCGTTATCTGTATGTAGCTGATATTACTGTCAGAATGAAATTTTCTCATTAGATTCTCTTCAGCTATGGCCACGTAGTAATTTTAATCTCTCTCTCTCTCTCTCTCTCTCTCTCTCTCTCTCTCTCTCTCTCTCTCTCTCTCTCTCTCTCTCTCTCTCTCTCTCTCTCTCTCTCCTCTCTCTCTCTCTCTCTCTCTCTCTCTCTCTCTCTCTCTCTCTCTCTCTCTCTCTCTCTCTCTCTCTCTCTCTCTCTCTCTCTCTCTCTCTCTCTTTTCCAATGACATTTATTGCGTATTATCCTTCTCAAACCACACTCCGTCCCTCACGAATAAAATTTATTTTAACCTCTGGGATATCTTGAGATAAGATCTATGATATAGAGTACACAGCATACATTCACCAGAGCCTTTTAAGGAGAAAGTGAGCTTAGTTGCATCCTTTTTGTGGTTTTCTTTTCCACTCAACAACTTACATTAATTACGAATAGATAAATGGGATCACAGATGGAGCAATATATTCTTAACCTCATACTTCGCTAAACGCAATAAAGCCAATAACTAAGACGTTTGCATGTGACGTCACGCATAACTTGACTTAGAATCCTCCATTTTGGAACGTAAGGCAACTCGTTGATTCCTGTACTCATACACAATTTTCTTTTTTTATGAGTGTGACACCGGGACAGGCAGAAACTGCCCTCATCAATAACGGCCCGGGCACGAGAATATACCAAGACGAAAGAAAAGAAAAAGGTTAAGGACAAGGCAGAGATGATGAAATGTCAAAGGAAAACGACAGACAGAAAAAACAGTCAAATTACAAAGGACCCAGAGATATGGAGGACTAGGCTCTGAGATGACGATAGCTCTGCTTTTTGAAGGATGAAAGGTCATAAGAATTAGGAAAGACAGAAGGAGGAAGAGAGTTCCTGAGTCTGGATATAGATGTGAAGAAGCAGTCACTGCACCGACCAATCCGTGAGCTACAAATCTCCACACAGTACTTGTGAGATGAGGACGCTTGGCGAGTGTTACGCGGCCTCGGCAGTGGGGGAGGGATGCAACTCGCCAACTCATCAGAGCAGCGATGGAAGTAGTAGCGATAGAAAAGCGAAAGGGAAGATACCTTACGGCGAAGAGAGAGAGAATCTAGATTAGAAGTAAGAGAATGATCATTAATGAGTCTGACTGCCTTAGATTCAACCCTATCAAGAAGATAAGTATAAGAAGAAGCTCCCAAGAAGTGTGAGTAGTATTCTAAACAGGGACGGATAAGACCCTTGTAAATTTTAAGTAAGTGCAGTGAGGAAAAGTAATAACGAAAACGAAACAAAACCCCCAATTTTTTGGATGAATATTTAGATATTTGGATTATGTGATTCCTTCAAGACAAGTTTTGGCTATATGGATTCCTAATATGTTGATAGAGTTAAGAGGGTAAATTTCGTTAGTTTCGAAGACAACAGGATTATCAGGAGGAGAAGATAAGGAGATAGCCAGAAACTGTGTCTTGGAGGCATTGAATTTAACTAAATTTTGAGTACCCCACTCAGATACTCTCTGCAAATCGGAGTTAAGAGTAGAAGAAAGAGTGATACGAGACTGACTACGAGTAACAGATGAAGGTTGTGAAGAAAAGGCAGAGGAAAAGTGAAGGGTAGAGTCATCAGCAAAGGCACGAAGAAGAGAGGAAGATGGGGATTGTAGAAGATCATTGATGAAGAGAAGGAAGAGAGTAGGTAAAAGAACAGAGCCCTGTGGAACACCACTGGTAACAGAGAAAGGGCTAGATGTCGCTCCATCAACAACTACAGATATAAAACGGTCAGTAATAAAACTGGAAATCAGAGAACAGAAAGAAGGGGTAAAGCCATAAGCAGGGAGTTTGGCCAACAGAACCTTGTGCCAGACTCTGTCAAAAGCCTTAGATATATCAAAGGCGACTACAAATGATTCCCCATAGTTCCTCAGAGAAGATGACCATACATGAGTAAGATAGGACAGGAGATCACCAGTGGATCTTGCCTTGCGGAAGCCGTACTGGTGATTGGAGATATATGAGTTAGATGCAAGGCATTTCAAGAAGTGAGCATTGAACAAAGTTTCGAAAACTTTAGCAATAGAGGAGGTTAGGGCAATAGGTCAGTAGTTAGAAGGAATAGAGCGGTCACCCTTCTTAGGAACAGGTTGAACTACAGCATGCTTCCAAGATGAAGGATAGATACTGGCTGACAATAACACCTAATTTTAACCAATATGCCGATTTCTCTCTTCATAAAAAATTGAAAATGTCTCAAGCACTTATCTACTGAGCAATTAATGGCAATTTAAGTTAATTATTTGTAACCAAGGAGGGGCAATAATAATATGAAAATATATAATTATTTTATTTTATTCGTTCTTTCAAGGAGTTCATGCCCAATTTCCATTATTTGGTGCAGAAAGAGTGGCTCCCCCAGCACTGTTACGAACACGTACATCAATTGGGGGGCGTCCTGCCCCGTAACCACCTCCAACGCCTCCGCTGATGCTGCCACCGTATCCTGTAGAAGTAGTAGTAGTATTAACACTAATAATAATAATAATAATAATAATTATAATAATAATAATAATAATAATAATAATAATATAATAATAATAATAATAATAATAATAATTATTATTATTATTATTATTATTATTATTATTATTATTATTATTATTATTACACAGCCCTCGTCCCACCGTGTATAGCCTTGAATTTACCTCCTGTAGAAGGGCAGGGTTGAGTTACGTAAACTTGCTTCTGCACCGTCGTTGTGACGTAATTAGGAACCGTCTGCGTGACGTAACGCTCTAATGGCACCGTCTGGGTCCGGTACTGTGTTTGAGTGACGTAGACCGGTACTTCTTCCCTCTTGGTGATATACTGTGTCTAATAACGAAAAAAAAAAAAAATACACAGACTTAGTATCTTTTCTGGAAAGAAACCAGATTTTTTTCTAAAACTCATAAAGAAAATTCAGTTTAAAATCTACTTAATGCTTAAAAATAGCCCATTACCTTGGTTTGGTATCTAGTTTGATACTGCGTTTGATACTGGGTTTGGTACTGAATCGCTGTTTTAGTTTGGGTGATGTACTGGGGAGAGTACACGGTGCTTGTGATGTACGATGGTTGGCAAACCTGAAAATAAAATTGAATAAAAATCTATAGGCCTATGACTGTTGGCAAACCTGCCTAAGTGATAGTGGTTACCAATCCTAGAAAAATAAGTGTTTGTGTGTGTGTGTGTGTATATATATATATTATATATATATATATATATATATATATATATATATATATATATATATATATATATATATATATATCAAATGAGCACATTACCATATGTGAAAACATGAATAATTTTTACCCCGACCGGGACTTGAACCTAGGACACATAATTACTGTGCCAAGGCGATACCAACTACACCACAGAAGGTCTAAAAGGGAAACAAACCTTACAGCTATATCTGCTATATTAGAAATGAACACATTCTATCTGAATGCCACTATGTTCATATTACAGTTTCCCCAAACCTCACTTGTGGCTTCGTTTTCGCATTTACTTCAAATCTCTATCTCATTTGGGACCAACAATAATCAAATAAGCACATTATCATCTGTGAAAACATGAATAATTTTTACCCCGACCGGGACTTGAACCTAGGACACATAATTGCTGTGCCAAGGCGATACCAACTACACCACAGAAGGTCTAAAAGGGAAACAAACCTTACAGCTATATCTGCTATATTAGAAATGAACACATTCTATCTGAATGCCACTATGTTCATATTACAGTTTCCCCAAACCTCACTTGTGGCTTCGTTTTCGCATTTACTTCAAATCTCTATCTCATTTGGGACCAACAATAATCAAATAAGCACATTATCATCTGTGAAAACATGAATAATTTTTACCCCGACCGGGACTTGAACCTAGGATACATAATTGCTGTGCCAAGGCGATACCAACTACACCACAGAAGGTCTAAAAGGGAAACAAACCTTACAGCTATATCTGCTATATTAGAAATGAACACATTCTATCTGAATGCCACTATGTTCATATTACAGTTTCCCCAAACCTCACTTGTGGCTTCGTTTTCGCATTTACTTCAAATCTCTATCTCATTTGGGACCAACAATAATCAAATAAGCACATTATCATCTGTGAAAACATGAATAATTTTTACCCCGACCGGGACTTGAACCTAGGACACATAATTGCTGTGCCAAGGCGATACCAACTACACCACAGAAGGTCTAAAAGGGAAACAAACCTTACAGCTATATCTGCTATATTAGAAATGAACACATTCTATCTGAATGCCACTATGTTCATATTACAGTTTCCCCAAACCTCACTTGTGGCTTCGTTTTCGCATTTACTTCAAATCTCTATCTCATTTGGGACCAACAATAATCAAATAAGCACATTATCATCTGTGAAAACATGAATAATTTTTACCCCGACAGGGACTTGAACCTAGGACACATAATTGCTGTGCCAAGGCGATACCAACTACACCACAGAAGGTCTAAAAGGGAAACAAACCTTACAGCTATATCTGTTATACTAGGAATGAACACATTCTATCTGAATGCCACTATGTTCATATTACAGTTTCCCTCAACCTCAGTCGTGGCTTCGTTTCGCATTTAATTTAAATCTCTACCTCATTTATGACCAACAATAATCAAATAAGCACATTACCATATGTGAAAACATGAATCATATTGACCCCGACCGGGATTTGAACCTTGGACACATAATCACTGTCCCAAATGAGATAGAGATGTGTGTGTGTGTGTGTGTATGCAAGAAATATATATAAGTGGAGGATTATATTCTCCAAAGCTCTCTTTTCTCTAAATTAGCTCTTATGATAGGTAAAGAATTCGGATATAATTTTTCAGTCATAAGGGATTCGAGAGAATATATATATATATATATATATATATATATATATATATATATATATATATATATATATATATATATATATATATATATATATATATATATATATATATATATATATATATATATATATATATATATATATATATATATATATTTATTAAATATATATATATATATATATATATATATATATATATATATATATATATATATATATATATATATATATATATATATATATATATATATATATATATATATATATATATATATATATATATATATATATATATATATATATATATATATATATATATATATATATATATATATATATATATATATATATATATATATATATATATATATGTGTGTGTGTGTGTGTGTGTGTGTGTGTGTGTGTGTGTGTGTGTGTGTGTGTGTGTGTGATTACTTAATTGTGATTACCTAATTGTGTTTACGGGAAAGAGCCCAAAGCTCGTATCTTCCCGTCTCCTGATCGGTTCCATTTTAGACTTAGTCATACTTATCATACCTGTCCTTAAAACTATGGATTGAGATAGCATTAACTACCTCCTCGCTTAGCCAATTCCAATTATCAACTACTCTTACACTGAAAAAGTATTTCCTTACATCCTGCAAAGAAGTTTTCTTACGAAGTGTGTGTGTGTGTGTGTGTGTGTGTGTGTGTGTATTACTTTTATTATTATTATTATTATTATTATTATTATTATTATTATTATTATTATTATTATTATTATTACCTGTGGCTGTGGTTTATACGAAGGCTGTGGGGGTGCATAGGGTCGTTGAACTACTGCAGCCCCTCCATAGCCCTGTGGGGAGGGAGAACTTCTGACGAAGCTGAAGGCTCCAAGCAACAGTGTGACGACGGTCAGTCTGAAAGGATAAGATGATATTTTTTTTATAATTTTTACTACTACTGCTGCTACTACTACTACTACTACTACTACTACTACTACTACTACTACGACTATTACTACTACTACTACTAATAATAATAATAATAACACGTCTCACATAGAATACAATAGTGAGCAGTTGATACTTTTCTTGGTGCCCGGGGCCGATGAGGACAAATTTCTTTGGCCGTCCCGGTGTCATACTCGTAAAAAAAAATCTCTAAATCTCCATTAGGAAGCAGACCGCACCAGTGTTATAAATAATAATTCTGATATTAATAATTTGCCTTTGCAATATAACTTTTAAAATTAAATTTAGATAAAAACTAAATAAAATTTAAAAACTTACCTATACATTATAGATTTGATAATGAAATTCAACTCGAAAAGACGAAGAGAACAGATCTTCCGTCAAAATTGTTCTGTTTCCGCTGATGACGACATTACCCTATATATATTTATATGGTTGCTCGCATGGTTACCAAATACTGCCAATTTTCAGAAAACAGAAATGCAAATATTTCCTGTATCGTAAATAACATGAGTTTATAATTTACTGGAATTTGATGCATGCTTTTAATAGTTTACCGTAATTATATTGTAAATGGTAAAAAGAGTGGATTATTATATGAAAATATTTTATGTAAATTCATCGTTGGCATCTCTCCATAGGAAATCCCAGGATGCTCTTGCAAGACTGCGGATTCCCACCTTTGATGGATTTATCACGCTGAGGTTTCCATACATTGGGCACCATATACCTGTATCCGCCTCCTTACTCTAATGATGTTTTTTTTATATAACCAGTAATCGTTTTCTTTATGTATGTATGTATGTTTGTATGTGCGTATATTAGTATGCATGACTGTATATATGTATGTATGTACGTGATTACCTAATTGTGATTACCTAATTGTGATTACCTAATTGTGATTACCTAATTGTGTTTACGGTAAAGAGCCCAAAGCTCGTATCTTCCCGTCTCCTGATCGGTTCCATTTTAGACTTAGTCATACTTATCATACCTGTCCTTAAAACTATGGATTGAGATAGCATTAACTACCTCCTCGCTTAGCCAATTCCAATTGTCAACTACTCTTACACTGAAAAAGTATTTCCTTACATCCTGCGAAGAATTGTGATTACCTAATTATGTTTACGGGAAAGAGCCCAAAGCTCGTATCTTCCCGTTTCCTCATCGGTTCCATTTTAGACTTAGTCATATTTATCATACCTGTCCTTAAAACTATGGATTGAGATAGCATTAACTACCTCCTCGCTTAGCCAATTCCAATTATCAACTACTCTTACACTGAAAAAGTATTTCCTTACA
Source organism: Halocaridina rubra (assembly GCA_037179515.1). Lineage (NCBI taxonomy): Eukaryota > Metazoa > Arthropoda > Malacostraca > Decapoda > Atyidae > Halocaridina > Halocaridina rubra. Next base: position 65,698 of record JAXCGZ010013468.1, on the reverse strand, counting down.
TCCTGCAAAGAAGTTTTCTTACCAAGCTTCAAACTATGACCTCTAGTTCTAGAGTCAGCCATATCAAAATATCGATCCCTATCCACTCTATCATAACCATGAAGGAATTTAAAGACTGTCACCATATCCCCCCTCACTCTTCTAGCTTCGAGTGATGGTAAGTCTAATTCCCTCAGCCTCTCATCATAACTGAGATTGCGTATTTCTGGCACCAGTTTCGTGGCATGTCTTTGAACTTTTTCAAGCTTAGCTATGTGCTTTTTCAAGTGCGGATTCCAAAAGGGGGCTGCATATTCGAGTTTTGGCCTCACGTAGGTTACATAAATATTTCTGAACATTTCCTTGTCCATGTGCCTGAAGGCTACCCTTACATTTGATAAGAATGCATATGCTGCCCTTACTATGCCATTTATATGTATTTCTGGAGACAAATCTGCCAGTATGTTTACTCCTAGATCTCTCTCATTTTCTGTCTCTTGAAGTTGTACTCCAGCCACCGAGTAGTCAAGCTTGGGCCTTCTTGCACTTGTACCCATTCTCATTACCTTACATTTTGAAGTATTGAATTTCATTAGCCACTTTTCTGACCACTCATGCAGATTATTTAGATCCTCCTGAAGTTCTCTACCATTGTTCTCGTTTCTTACTTTCTTCACAATCTTTGCATCATCTGCAAACATATTCATGAATGAATTTACAGACTCTGGTAGGTCATTTACATATACAAGGAACAAAAGTGGCCCTAAAACTGAACCCTGTGGAACTCCACTACTAACTCTTCTCCATTCAGACACTGAGTGTCTTACTCTAACTCTCTGTTCCCTTCCTTCTAAGTAAGTTTTTATCCATTCCAAAACATTTCCACCTATTCTAGCCATTGCTTGCAGCTTCCTAATAAGTCTCCCATGTGGAACAGTGTCAAACGCTTTCTGGAAGTCTAGGAATATGCAATCTGCCCAGCCCTCTCTTTCCTGTAAGATTCGGCTTACCTCATCATAAAATTCTAATAAGTTTGTTACTGTTGATCTACCTTCTCTGAAGCCATGTTGCCTCACTGACAAAAAGTTAAAGGATTCCAAGTGAAGAGAGATATGTTTCCTTAGTAGTTTCTCCATAACTTTGCAAACTATGCTGGTCAAGGAAACTGGTCTATAGTTCAGAGCCGTATCCCTCCTTCCCTTTTTGAAGATAGGTATCACATTTGCTTGTTTCCAGCATCTTGGAATCTCCCCTGACTCCAGTGACTTTTTAAATATGATACTTAGTGCCACTGATATTGTGTTTGCGCATTTTTTAAGCACATGAGGGGATATGTCATCAGGACCTGTAGCTTTATGAACATCTAAATCCAACAGCGCTTTGCATACCTCTGTGGCTGTAAGGTTGATGTTCTCTAATACCGGCCCTTGAGCTTCTATCACTGCAATCTGAGGGGGTGGGGTATTTTCTACTGTAAATACTGACTGAAACTCCTTGTTCAATTCTTTGCAGATCTCTTCATCCGTCTCAGTGATGCTTCCATCCGCTCTCTTTAGCCTTAAAACCTGTTCTTTTACCTTCAGTTTTCCTCTGATAAAGCTCTGGAAAAGCTTGGGATTTTCTTTAGCCTTCCTGGTGATGTCCCTCTCATAGTCTCTCTCTGCCTCTCTCCTTTTACTTAGGTAGTCATTTCTTGCTCTTTTGTAGGTTTGTAGGTATATAATAATGTATGAATGTATATAGGTATGTACGTATATAAGCTGTATGAATGTATGAATGCTTATATGTACGTATAAATGTATGTATGTATGTTATTGTGTTTACAAGAAAGAGCTCTATGCTCGTAATTTCCCGTCTCCTAATCGGTTCCATATTTATACTCGGTGAAATCTATTAAATTTCTCCTTAAAACTATAAATGCAGTCAGCATTAGCTTCTTCCTCTCTTAGCGAATTCCAATTAGCAACTATTCTGACTATAAAAAAAAGTGCTACCTTACATCCTACAATGAAGAGTTCTTACGAAGCTAGCAATGTATGTCTGTATGTATGTAATTACCCAATTGTGCTTACGGGAAAGAGCCCCATGCTCGTAACTCCCTGTCTCCTGGTCGGTCCCATTTTGTACTTGATGATACTTATCATACTTGTCCTTAGAACTATGGATTGAGCTAGCATTAACTACCTCCTCGCTTACCAAATTCCAACCATCAACTACTCTTACATTAAAAAAAGTGCTTCCTTACATCCTGCAAAGAAGCTTTCTTTCGAAGCGTCAAACTATGACCTATAGTTCTAGTGCCAGCCATATCAAAATATTGATCCCTATCCACTCTGTCATAGTCATGAAGGAATTTTAAAAATTTTACCATATCCCTGCTTATTCTTCTAGCTTCGAGTGATGGTAAGTCTAATTCCCTCAGCCTTTCATTATAAATGAGATTGCGTATTTCTGGCACCAGTCTCGTGGTATGTCTTTGAACTTTTTCAAGCTTAAGTAAGTGCTTTTTCAAGTGTGGATTCCAAAAGGGGACTGCATATTCAAGCTTTGGCCTCACATAGGTTACATAAATATTTCTGAACATTTTCTTGTCCATGTCCCTAAAGGTTACCCTTACATTTGCTAAGAAAGCATATGCAGCCCTTACTGTGGCATTTATATGCATTTCTTGAGACAAATCGGCCAGTATGTTAACTCCTAGATCTCTCTCATTTCCTGTGTCTTGAAGTTCTGCTCCTGCTATTGAGTATTCAAGCTTGGGCCTTCTTGCACTTGTACCCATTCTCATTACCTTTGATTTAGAAGTACTGAATTTCATTAGCCACTTTTCTGACCACTCATGCAGATTATTTAGGTCCTCCTGACGTTCTCTACCATTGTTCTTTCTTACTTTCTTCACAATCTTAACATCATCTGCAAACATATTCATGAATGAATTTACAGACTCTGGCTGGTCAATTACATATACAAGGAACAAAAGTGGCCCTAAAACTGAACCCTGTGGAACTCCACTACTAACCCTCCACCATTCAGACACTGCGTGTCTTACTCTAACCTTCTGTTCCCTTACTTCCGAGTAAGTTTTTTTTTGTTTTTTTATCCATTCCAAGACTTTTCCACCTTTTCTCGCCATTGCTTGCAGATTCTTAATAAGTCTCCTTTGTGGGACCGTATCAAATGCCTTCTGGAAGTCCAGGAATATCCATCTGAATAACTCTC